>PVIC010000097.1:59796-174907 GCA_004025085.1 Thryonomys swinderianus | reverse complement strand
TTTGGCTGTGCAGAAGCTTTTCAGTAGGATGAGATCCCATTTGTTGATTCTTTCTGCTAGTTCTTGTGCTAGGGAGGTTTTATTCATAAAGTCTCTGCCTAAGCCAATGTCTCCAAGAGTTTTACCAAGCCTGTTTACCAGCAGGCTTATTGTTTCTGTTTTAATGTTTAAGGCTCGTATCCACTGTGAGTTTAGTTTTTTATCTGTCAAATGCTGTTTTGCATCTACTGTAATGACCATATGGTTTTTGTCCTTCAGTCTGTTAATACAATCAATGTATTACATTTATTGATTTACATATGTTAAACCAGACTTGCATTCCTGGGATAAATCTGACTTGATCTGGGTGGAAAGACAGCCTCTTTAACAAACAGTGCTGGAAAAACTGGGCTTTAACCTGCCAAAAACTAAAGCCACACTTATCTCTTTCACCATGTACTAACTAAAATCACAATGGCTTTGAGACTGAGATATTAAAACAGAAACAACAAATCTACTGTGAAACAGGTTAGGTAAAACTCTTGGAGACAATGTAGGCACGGTACCACTTAAGCTAAGTCCCCAGCCCTTCTCATTGATATGAGCACTGGTAGATGCAAATGAGCTCTAGAAAGTATGACAGTCTTTTTAGAATGGGAAATTTCCAAAGGAAATTTGGTGTGGGGATGTAATGAGGGGAAGGAATAAATACGTTTCTGAAAGAAAATAAAAGAGCATGTGTATAGGGGGTGGGGAGGTGTGGGTGGGTGGGGATATGGGTAAAAATGAGAATTGACTGTGTCATATATTGGTACAAATTCCCAATGTTATGTGTGATTGTGAGATGTATGCAAATGGTACCAATAAAGAATGCAATTAAAATAAAAAAAAAACTCTTGGAGACACTGGCTTAGGCAGAGACTTTACGAACAAAACCTCTATTGCACGAGAACTAGCAGAAAGAATCAACAAATGGGATCTAATCCTACTAAAAAGCTTCTGCACTGAAAAAAAAAAAAAAACACTGGTACCGCTAAAAGACAACCAACAACATGGGAAAAAAATATTTAGTAGCTGTTTCTCAGACAAAGGGCTACTATCTAGAATATATAAAGAACTTAAACAGATCAGCCTCCCCAAGTTTAAAGACCCAATTGAAAAATGGGCATCTGAAATGAACAGATACTTCGCAGAGGCAGAAGTCAAAGCAGCCAAGAAGCATATAAAGAAATGTTCAACATTGTTGGTCATTTGAGAGATGTAGATGAAAACAACACTGAGATTTCATCTCACTCCACAAAGAATGGTTGCTATTGCAAAATCAACCAGCAATAAATGCTAGCGAGGCTGCAGGGAAAAAGGAACCCTTCTCCACTGTTGGTGGGATTGTAGACTGGTAAAAACATTGTGGAGATCTGTGTGGAGATGACTCAGAAAACTAAGATTAGAGGTCCCTGTTTAACTCTATTCTCCTGCTAGGAATAAACCATTCTGTTTTTATCACAGTGGCTTTGTAGTAGAGTTTTAAGTTTGGGATTGTGATCTCCCCCTGGCTTGTCTTTGTTTTCCAGAATTACTTTTGTTATTGTAGGTCTGTTCTTGTTCCAGATGAATTTTTGGATTACTTTCTCTATCTCTTTGAAATACACTGTTGAAATTTCAATTTGGATTGCTTTAAATCTACATAGCAGTTTCAGAAGTATGGCCATTTTCACTATATTGATTCTTCCACCAAGGAACAATGGATGCTTTTCAATTTTCTGATATCCTCTTTGATCCTTGCTTTTTAGAGTGCTATAGTTTCAGAGTAGAGATCTTTTATTTATTTCATTAGAATGATTCCTAGGTATTTCATTTTGGGGGGTACTATGATGAAAGGAATTTTTTCCCTAATTTCTCTCTCAGTGAGTTTGTTTATATACAAAAAGGCAGTTGAGCCGGGTGTGGTGGCTCACGCCTGTAATCCCAGCACTCAGGAGGCAGAGACAGGAGGACTGCTTAGTTCAAAGCTTGCCTGGACTACATAGTGAGCTCAGAGCCAGCCTGAACTACAAAGTAAGACCCTGTCTCAAAAGAAAAAAAAAAAAGGCAGTTGATTTTTGGGTGTTGACCATTATCTAGCTACTCTACTATATCTTGTTAATAAGTCTAGAAGTCTTGGTGAAGTTTTTGGGGTCTACTATATAGAGTCTCACATCATCAGCAAGTAAGTTTAACTTTTTCTTTTCCTATTTCTTTTATCTCTTTTTCTTGTCTGATTGCTGTCCCTAATGTTTCCAGAACTATATTTAATAGGAATGGTGATATTGGGTAACCTTGTCTTGTTCTTGATTTTTGTGTGAAAGGTTTCAGTTTTTGACCATTTTGTATGTTTCTGGCTGTTGGTTTTCATAGATGGCGTTTATCAACTTCAAGTAAAGACTTTCTATCCCAATTTGCTGTATAGATTTTATCATGAATGGGTGTTGGATGCTTTTTCTGCATCTAATGAGATGATCATATGATTTTTGTCCCTGACTGTTAATATATTACATTTTTTGATTTACACATGTTGAACCAACGTTGCATCTCTGGGATGATCTGCATTTGGTGAGGGTATATGATCTTGATGATTCTTTGCATTCTTTTTGCCAGTATCTTATTCAGGTTTTTACAGTGGTGTTGATTAGGCAAGTTGGCTTACAGTTCTCTTTTAGTTTGGTCTTTCTCTGCTTTTAGAATCAAAGTAATGCTTGCTTCCCTAAATGCATGTGGGAATACTGTTGCCCTTTCAATTCCTTTAGAGTTTAAGAAGTTGTGGTGTTAGCACTTCCCTTAAGTTCTTGTAAAATGCAGCAGTTAAACTGTCAGGATCTGGGCTTTCCTTTGTTGTTAAGTTTTTAATTATGTTTTCAGTTTTATTGGCTGATATGGAGTTGTGTAGAATTTTTATGTTTTCTTGGTTCAATTTTGGTAGTTCCTATGAGTTTAGCAATCTGTCCATTTCTTCTGTATTTTCCTTTTTATTTGACTACAGGTTCTTGAAGTAGGTATCTGTCCTCTGAATTTCTGCTGGGTCTGTTGTGATTTAAGTTTTTATTTACAGCATTGATTTGAGCCTTCTCTTTCCTATTTTTAGTAAGTCTGACTAATGGTTTGTCAATTTTATTTATTCTTTTAAAGAACCAGCTCTTTGATTCATTGACCTTTTGTAGCAGTCTCTTGGTCTCCATGGTAATGATTTATAATTTCATCTCTTTTATGAGCTTTTGGTATGTCTTGCTCTTCTTTTTTATAGGAGCTTGAGGTTCAACATTCGAGCTCATTCTGTTTTCCTAGTATGGGCATTCACTGCTATGAATTTTCCTCATAGCAATGGTTTCACGGTGACCCACAAATTCTAATAAGTTGTATTATCATTTAGTTGTAGAAACTGTCTGATTTACTTTTTAATTTCACCTGTGACCTATTGATTGTTCAGGAGGGTGTTTTTCATTTCCATGTGTTTGTGAAGTTCTTGGAATTTCTTTGGTTATCAATTTCCAATTTTATTTCACTATAGCCTGACAATATACATGGGATAGTTTCAATTCCTTTGCATTTGCTTAAGTGTGTTCTGTGAGCTAGCATATGGTCTGTTTTGGAGAATGACCCATGTGCCACTAAGAATGTGTATTCTGATTGTGTTTGGTGGAGCACTCTGCAGATGGTCTATGAAGTCCATTTGTTCAAAATTTTGGTTCAGATCTATCCTTATTGATTTTTTCGATTTTTTGTGATAGTGGAATATTGAGGCCCACTACTACTACTGTATCAGTGCATATTTCATTTTTCATGTCCATTAATATTTACTTTGTATAGTTTGGTACATTAGCATTTGGTGCATATATAGGTAAGAATGTCATTTCTTTCTTTTGGATTGTTCCCTTTACAAGAATGACATCCTTTCAGGTTTTCATTGAGGGACACAGAGGAAGAGGATACAACCAGAACCCCCACACCCAAATCCATATGCAGTTGTTGACAGTTCATAAAAATAAAAGTACTATGGTTGAAATTAAAATTTGAAATATCCCTAAATTGTTCCATATTGAAGTTAGTAATATATCCAAAGCAATCAGCTGTGGTCATGAGTGAAATTATAGACATGAGTGAAATCTGGAGGCCACAATACATTTGTCCTGCAAATGATATCATCATCTGAGTATCAAAACAATACCTCTCTATTTTATGAAAAGCAAAGGAATTATTATTCACAACTTCACATCAAGATATAACCATGAAAATAGTTTTGAAGTTTCATGTGAAACTGAAAAGTTGATTAATTAAAAAGAAAGAACAAATCACAGCCAGTTTCTGAAGTCTTTCCTAATGTAGAATACAAGGGTGGTGGATAAAGCTAAATAGTGTGGGAGCTGGCAACAATTTCTGGGCTGAGGTACCGACTCTAACAAGCAAAAGGACTCTGGGTAGCACTTGACCATAAATTAATAATACCAGCCTCATAATACACTTGAAGCATGAAAATGCATCATATGGAAAGAAAGTGCAGCATCTTTCATATAGAAAGTATATACAGAATATCAACTCCCTTTTTAATGTCCATGGTAATAATACTACTTTAGCTCTAATACCTGTGTAAATACCTATTAAAAAAGACCTGAGTGGGCCGGAGATTTAGCTCAGTGGTTCTGGCGCCTGCCTCGCAAGCGCAAGGTCCTGAGTTCCTTCTCCGTAACCATATAGAATGCTGGGCGTGGTGAGTCACGCCCACCAACAATCAACCAGCAATTAGCACCACATACCACTACAGTGCCGAGTGTGGTGGCTCACACCGTCATCCCAGCGCTCGGGAGGCAGAGACAGGAGGATTGCTGAGTTCGAGGCTTGCCTGGGCTATATAGTGAGCTCAGAGCCAGCCTGAACTACAAAGCGAGACCCTGTCTCAAAAAAAAAAAAAAAAGACCTGAGTATCAAATTTTTAATCACTTTTAGAAAATTTTACACTAAAATCCAGATAAAATAAAAAACTACAAGGCCAGAGGATTAGCTCAGTGGTTCTGGCGCCTGCCTCACAAGCACAAGGTTCTGAGTTCAATCCCCGGTAACCACATACAATGCTGGGCGTGGTTACTCACGCCTACCAGCAATCAATACCACATAGCACAGTGCCGGGCGTGGTGGCTCACGCCTGTCATCCCAGCACTCAGGAGGCAGAGACAGGAGGATCGCTTAGTTAGAGGTTTGCCTGGGCTACATAGTGAGCTCAGAGCCAGCCTGAACTACAAAGTGAGACCCTGTCTCAAAAAAAAAAAAAAAAAAAAAAACTACAAAGAGAAAGAGAGATCAACTATGGTAAAATAGCAAAGGAAAAAAAGCTGCAAGAAAGCAGAAAGAGTGGAGAGAAAGGAGGGGAGAAACATGGTTAAAAAGGAAGGAAAAGTTATGCAAGACCATTCTGGAACAGGCAAGGAGATTATAAACTGAGAACTACTTTTAATCTTAATGTAGTTTTACATGTAATCTTTCATATACACCTTTAAAACAATTTATTGTGTAAAATGAATGTCAGCTTTAACAAAAGAACTAGAAAATGTTCTTCAGAGAAAGTCTACATTGTATATCATTCCAGGTTCTTAGGAGGATCAAATACACTGACTAAAACCTGTTGTGATGGGAAGGAAATGCAGTTGTATCCTTTAGAGATGACAGGAAAAGGGGAAGTTCTGGGATGTCTGCTACATCTCATGCTCTGTGAAGGGAGAACGATTTTGGGGATGGGTCAGGGTGAATAATGATAACGTATAAAACAAGAAAAAAACTCCTAAAGAATTTCACCTTTATCCTCTCACTGTCTCTTAGATATTTCTTTTTCCTTTCAAAGAGATAGCTCCCGTTTGGCTGCTCTAAAGATTGCCAAACCCTCAAGAATAGAAGTATACAATTGTTCTCTAACACCTGAATCTCTTTTATGAAGAATTCATACCATTAAATCTCCATATCCAGAGTAGGGAAATCATATTAAATGTGCAACATTTTCTTCTGAAAAAGTGTAAATAAAGTAAGGCTTCAGAAGAGACAGAAGACAATCTCTCACAAGCATTTTCCTCTCTCTTCCTAATAGTAAAAAATCATCAGCTTCAAGTATCTAATGAAAAAACTGTCACATCCTGCATTGCAATTTTGCATCGAGGCTGTACCAAAAAAGCACTGTTTTTATATAATGAAATATTTTTAAAGAGATTACATATAGAAAGACAAGTTAAATAATGATATGTAAATTAATATTAAAGGATAGTTTGTTATGCACACAGATCTCCTGAACGAAGCTTAACAAGATGTAAGAACTGAATACAACTGTACTGAATATGCTAATCTGTTCATAATGTTCCTATACCTTCACCTATCAGGTTGACAATATTAACTTGCTGATTCCTGTGTTTTGACACCAAAATGAAGGTTGGATGTATTACATGAATTTGAGAAAAAATATTTTCTAAATGTAATGAAATAATCAGTAATCCTTTAAAGATAAAAAGTGCCATACAATCTTAGGTATGATTACAATATGCTAGTTAAAATTATCACTAAGTAAGCACAGCAGCATATTAGCATTAGGAAATCACACTCTCCATCAGTTATTAGTACTTGCTTTACCAAATATCCTCCAACACTAATGCCTCTTTTGAGGGCATTGAAAGGGGACCTAATGTTCTTTGGGGCCAGTCACTGGGTAGGGTGAAAATGTTTTGTTCTATATTTCCTTAATTTCAAACTCTTGTGATTGCCATATATTAGAATGTTGGCACTTTCTAGTTTCGATGGCTTATACACTATAGCGAAAGCTCTTTGGCTGCTTCAGCTGCTGCATGAGTAAAAAGATTCTCAGCCGGGAGTGGTGGCTCACCCCTGTAATCCCAGCACTTGGGAGGCAGAGACAGGAGGATTGCTGAGTTCGAAGCTTGCCTGGCTACATAGTGAGCTCAGGGCCAGCCTGAACTACAAAGCAAGACCCTGTCTCAAAAAAAAAAAAAAAAAAAAAAGATTCTCAGTCTTTGAGCAGCAACAGAAGAGGCCACCAGGCTGAATCACCTGCACAGTTTCACTCCTTTCCCAAGGAATGGTTCTCTTGGGGTCTCTCTGAAAATAATACTAATATTTCAAACAGAATTTTCAACTGCACAGATGTAGTACAGAAATAATAGGAAAAAGTTTTCTACCAACATCTTGGATGCCAGAGAGGCTCAGATTGCCTTGGCCTAGTTATATGGGAGCTGAGATGAGGGTCGAGAGCACTAGCGTTTCAGCAAAAACACACACAGGGCACAGTAAGCAGACTTCAGTCAGCTTGTGGTAAGAGCTCAAGATCAGTACCAGAGGGAACCCAGTGGACACCAGCTCTGAGGTCCCTATACAGACCTGACACAGTATTCAGAGGCTGTCAGCAGGCTCTCTGGTGTGACACCCATGGCCTCATTGGGTAGGAAAAGAAAATCCCCACCTGTTGTCAGTTTTTGATGGCAGTAACAACTAACAAATTTGAGATAACTTGGAAGACAAATGCTATACAGATATGTTTCTAAAGCATAAGAACACTGAAGTCAATTTTTCTTTGGAAAAATTTCACGATAAGCTTAAGATAAACAGGAACTCCATTAAGACTTTCAAGGGATGGAAATCACTACTATGACCTGTATTTCCCCAACACTGACTTGCTAGTACTTGAAAGAACATTTCAATATCTATGTTTCTCCAATATTTGCCTACCTGATACTTGAAAGAACATTCAATAACTATGTTTTCTGTAATTGTTGTCCTTATTTGGGCAAAGTCTAGAATGACATTTAGAAGGGAATAAACACTGGCTTCTCAAAACTCAGAGTTACTGTACAAGGGGCAGGTACAGAACGTGAGGCCATGTGAAGGCAGAAGTCTGCTCTCGCCTTTCTGTGTGTCTGATTTCTCTATCAGATGCAGCTATATTCCCACGGCCTCTACCATTACGCTCTGAACATAGACTCATATGTTCAAGGGTGGATACGAAGATGTGCAGGAAGAATACAGATGCTGTAATCTAAAAGAAATGGGTTGGAATGCTGGTCTTGCTCAGAAGCTCAGTTAATTTAGTTATGCCAGTTACACTTTTTGAGGGTCTGTTTTCTTCTCCAGATAACAGGAACACTAACAAGTCCTGCCTCACATAAAAATCAAATGAAGAGAAAAGTGAAATGCCTATCAATTTATGTATTTTTTTACAATTCATCCGAGCACAACTACTATGATTTGAGTATTTCTATCTTCCTAAAATTCAGACATTGAAACCCTAATCCAAATATGGAGGTAGCATTAGGGTATCTAGGCACGGATTAGGTCATGAAGGTGGGGACCACTTGAGTGACATTACTGTCCTTTTAAAAGTAGTTGCAGACAGATATTCTTCTGCCATGTATATACACACTGAGAAGGTGCTACACATGAGCCAGAAACTGAGACTCCAGGAGAATCTGAATACAGAAGTGCCACTGACATAATCATAGACATTCCAGTCTCTGCAATGGCAGAGAGCATGTCTATTTACAAGCCTTTTGGTCCAAGGTATTTTGTTAAGGTGGCTCAGGCAGACTAAGGCATCCTTCTGTCAATATATCAGTGAGAAGTTTAGAGATATATTTAGCTTTTGTGAGATATATGTTAATTCAGGTCTCTTTACCTGTTTTCCTGGCACATGTACATTTTTTTTTCTTTACTCACTTTGCACTTAAGCTACCATAGTTACTAAAAAAGCCTTAACAAGGTGGAGCATGTATTAAAATATAAAGAGTGGGTGCAGATTTGTGCCACCTGGAATGACCAGGGTGAAGGAGAAAGGGCAAATCCAAGCGATGTGGTGTCTGCAAGAGCACAGAATGCAGCAGGGAACAGGCAGGCCACGCAGACAGGCACAATGCAAGCAGGTCAGCATAAGACACGTGCACAGAACACAAGAAGCCAGGAAGAGAGATGCAGGGAAAGAGGGCTAAAGTCCCTTGAAAAGCTCCATTAAAAACACATAGGTCCTTTCTCCAGGTGCAAACCAGAAAACCAACCATGAACAAAGACAAAAGGCAAGAACAACTGCTTCCCTACAAAATCTAATTATGAATGGTCCTTTTTCACCAACTCCAGAGTATGAAGCAGTTCCCTTTCTTCCTTCTGGAAATACTTTATAGGCTTGAGAAGTTCCTAGAAAGTTTGTATTTATAAATTAAAGCAAAACCTCTTATTTACACTGAGGTTGTTATTAAGGGGAAAAGTGAATGAAGACAACACAAGACAACCAGCAGGCAAAATCAGGATTAATGTTCTTTACATCATTCTCAAGGCTGGATGTACCCGCACTATCTGGCCTCAACTACCCTCCAAGCATCCTCATCCAGAAGGTTCCTGCCTTGGGACGTGTACGCCTCCTTGATCTCCCCATGAGTCATGCTCTCTATACCTGGTCAACCACCCCTCACAAAGCCTCATTAATCATTCCTTGTCTGTTCCCAGCTCCAGTTACTTTCTTAGAGAATCTTTCATAACCACTTCCAGCTGTTCTGCTGCATGATGCACCCAATAAGTTATTCTGTTATACATCTGTATAGGATCCTATTACCTAGTTTATAATTATGCATTCCTGATATTCAGTTGTTGATGGCTCATTTTATATTACTAATCATGCTTTGTTATAGTCACCAGTGACTTTACTTATCACTTCAACTACAGAATCCAGAGCAGAACTCAATATTGCTTGTTCAATGAATAAATCACAGAGTGACAGTAAGTACTTCATTCTAATCAATGCTAATGGACTACAAAGAGGTAGTCCATTAAGACTCATGCTTTCTTGATATATTTTACTGTATTAAACACAGGAAAGAAACTGTGTTAGCTCAGGAATTATTCTCATTAAACTACTGTCACACTGGACAGTTGTACAGGTTGGATGTACAAATATGACTGCCATTGGTAAATACAAAAACATCAAGGATATTTCATATGTTAAGAGGGTTTTTTTGTAGGAAATACAACCAGTGCAAGAAAAGGAAGGCTATTAAACAAGATTAGCAACTGGACTCTAAAAAGTACTCTGCACTTCAGAACATGACATTATAAATAACACAGTATTAGTAATTTTAGTATGTTTATTAGTGCTTCACAAACAGTATGACTTCAGGGAATCTCTACATATCACCACTACTACAGACAGATGAATATCATATACACACAAAATATTTTGAATGTGTATGTCTCAAATTAGTTATTTTTATTCAATCTGTCTTTGCTAACTGTAAAGGGAAACTTTTCTTCAGGCAAATTTAACTGATAAGTATGAAACATTTCTAATAAATATTTCACAAAGACCATTATTTTGACAATCTATTTTAAGCTTGTTATATTTAAGCTATTTTTGATAATTTTTCCACTTGTCTTTTAGGGTGTATTTTGCCTGTCCTACCATCGTGTCTCTGTCTTGTTTCTGTAAAGAACTGCAAGAAAATATTTTACACAAGAATTGAGTGCCACGTGCCTGATTATTCCATGTTTCTTATGAGACAAATCTGATAGTATTTTATTCACTAAAAATTCTTTGAAATAAACTACATACTGAGGCAAAGTCCACTGATACATACATAAAAGTAAATGCTACTTAAGGGTTTGAAAATGATTCACTTCAATTTCTATTTTAATATCTCACAAATGTTGTTAATTAAATAATGTATTTATATTTGCTTCAAAAAACTGAGTACACGGGTAGGTCCAGAATTAAGGGAAGAGAGGCTACATTCAAACACAAAGGTACTTCTTCTTAAGGATCAAATCTTCTGCTGCTGAGGGTATTTGAAACACATGGGCCAGAGACCAGAAAATATGTTTATATTAAAGGGTTACATTTGTATGAATCAGAAAATTTAACTGTGGACTTGCACTCTAATTGGGAAATTATATTGATATTCTTTTAAATGAAGCCTATAGAAGGTGTGGTGCAGAAGAGGATTTGGTATGTTTTAAAACTCCTTTTTTAAAAGAATAATATGCAGATGAAACATTATTCTAAAGAAACATTACCTATTTCTTCTAACCACAGAATTATACATGTTCACAAGAAATGGTATTTAGTGGCCCAGTTAGATACTTAGAATTGCAACTTCCTTTGTCTTAATCTATATGATGCATTTTCAGCTACTGCTTTGTTTGCCTTTATTTACAGAAGCTACAGTCAGAAGTAAGCAAAGTGGGTGGAGATTTTTAAATGAAAACAAGCACAGTTGTGTATTTGGTTGAATAAAAATTACTGTTATTACAAAGCTGTCCTTTTGAAAAAACACATTTGATAATTTTAAAATTAGAATATTATAATAATTTTAGTGACGTTAGAACTCCAACTCACATTTAAAGTGCATTTCTTTCCCCAAGAAACCCCAAGTGAGTTAGAAAGGACAATTTTTGGATAGTATCATCCATTTTTATTGCTGAAAACATGTTTTGAATGGTGTAGCACAGCATGTTAATGTATTATTTGCAACTTGTGGAGAAAAATTTTGTCCACAGGGAGGGAGGGATCTGGACACTGTCATTTAGCAGATTGTATGTAATCATGTAATGGATGAAAATCAGGATGGCGACTGAGTCCTAGATGTATTAAATCCACTTGGACTAATGTTTAACTTTCTTCTGCATGATTAATAGACAGCTAGTCAGAGCATAGCTACAGTTTAATTTTTTTAGATCAATAGCTCCCTGTAGACAGATTACTCTGTTACTTCAATAACAGAGTCAAAATGAAATTGTTGTCATGTACTGGATGCCAAATGGTTTATCAAATGGACTTATATATTGGGGAGTTAAAGCTGAAGAAGGTCTTGCTTCTATCTTTTGGCTATAAAGGGAGGAGGGAGCCGTAAAGAAGGGGGCCGATAGGGACAGAGGGGGACTGAGAAACAGAACACACAGGGAGAGTTTGATCAGAAAAAGGAGGAAATCACAAATCTCCAGGGTTTTTCTGCTATACTTCTGTAGGTAGAAATATTACATTATAGGACAGTAAACATTAGCAGAGTAGATTTGTAAAATTTTTTGTTAGGCCATGTTTGTAGTACATAATGTTAACAATATAGATTGCATATTACATAACACATCTTACTACTTTTGTCTACTTTCAAAACCTTCCATTTCAATTCCCATTCTCACTTGAGAAAGATCTACTTTCTATTATCTATCTTTTACAGTATTTACTTCTTTATCCATAATTCAAGTTTTTCATCAAAGAGAAATTATGCAGCATTTATACATCTGATCAACTTCACTTAACATTATGTTCTCAAGTAACACCCACTGTGTACAAATACTGCAAATTGATCTTTATGCATGCGTGTATCACTGTAATAATGATGTCTTTAACTCTTTCATCTCTCACCTGGATGAGAAATAGGTAAGCCAAATCAAGTTTCTAGTTTTAGTTTTCTGAGAAATCACTCTCTTGATTTCCACAGTGGTTGTACTAGTTTATAGTCCCATCAAATAATGCATGGATAAAGACGTGGCTTTTTTTATACAACACAGTACTACTGAGCCATAAACAATAAATTTGACACAGTTATAGCTAAATGAATGCATGTAGAGGATATATTCTGCAAGCCAGACATACATGAAAATAGCACATTGCTACTCTAGTGTGAAAATATGGAAGTTAAATAAGAATGATAATATACAAAAGATATTGTGAAATAGGAAAAAATGTTGAAGAAGATGGAGAAAGGAAAGGAAAGGAGAGGGGAGGGAAGAGAAAATGAAAATAAAGCTCTTACAAAGAAGAGGAGGAAAGCCGGAGATTTAACTCAGTGGTTCAGGCGTCTGCCTTGCAAGCACAAGGTCCCTGGTGCAATCCCAGATAACCATATACCACAGTGCCAGGTGTGGTGACTCATGTCCACCAGCAATCAGTACCACACATCACAATGTCTGGCGTGGTGGCTCACACCTGTAATCCCAGCACTCAGGAGGCAGAGGCAGTAGGATTGCAGTGAGTTCGAGGCTTGCTTGGGCTATATAGTGAGCTCAGGGTCAGCCTGAACTCTAAAGCAAGATCCTGCCTCAAAAAAAAAAAAAAAAAAAAAAAGGAAAAGGTGGAAGGGGTAGAAGGGAGGGCAGGGTAAAGGGAAAAAATAAGAATCCAGATATAGCACGTGCAAGTCCCATTTGAAAAATGCAATCATTTTGTGTATCTGAATTGTAAAAATCAACTAAATTAATGACAAAAACAACAAAGCAACAGAGCTAATTTCAGCTTGGCATAAACAAGCTTCTCTTTCTAAGGATCCCACTCACTGGGAGGAAACAGCAAAGGTCACTGGCTAGGTTGGAGACTTCTGAGAATCTGAGCTATGAAACATCAGATAGGCCTGAGAAAATATTAATGATAAAATTTTAATGTAATCACCAATCTGTCTTATTATGAGAGAAACAAGTCCATCTGTTCCTGAGTCTCACAACAAAAGTGACTAATCATGTGAACTCTATAAACTTGCCCCTGGCTCTGCCAGGAATTATCTCACTTCTGCAATTTTAATGAGTTTGCAGCAGCAGAAATCAGGACCCTTCATCTAAACTAGATGATAAACTAATCTAGTCTCACTATTAGCAGCATATGTGCTTTTCAGGGAGCTCAAAGAAACATGAAAGTCCAATGAAACTTTGCTATTCCATGTATTTGTTCAGAGCTAACCTTGGAATAACTTCTGACTGCTTTGGTCTTATTTCCTACATAATGGGGTCATTTACTAAAGATCGGTCCAGAGGGTAATGGACCCAGCTTCACCTAGAGTTCAGTATGGGAAGAGAGAGAAAGCAAAAATAAGGTGACCCAAACACTGCACCCCTCAAAACAGCTGGACAGAGAGAGCCATTCAGAGTTACTGGAGGGAACCTCCAGGTAAAGTTGTTTGATGTCATGCAGATATTGACCTTTAGTTAATGATCTTATTTTAATAAAACATAGGATACTACATTTGGAATAGTTTTTACATATAGAAAATTGGATATTACATTTTGATATCCTTAAAATTATAAGCATAGAGACTATTTCACATTAATTTCCTAGACAATCTATCCTATCTAAAACTGAAATAACACAGGACATAAAAATTAAAAAATGTACAAGAGTACATCTTGATCATTTTGGCATAACTACATAAGATTCAATTTTTTTTCACTGGCAATTATTGAAATTTTTGAAGATTCTTAAGAGAATTTGCAAAACTCAGTATCGTCCAAATGTTGCCATCTGCCAATAAAGCTATATTATGGCAAAAAGAAGAAAATCAAACATTAGAACATAGTGAGAATTTTAGAGAATTTCTTCAGGTAAAATTTTGCTATTTTACAAGCCAAAAGACTATTAATCTCTGCCAATCAAATTCATCTTCCATTTTATATAATAGGAAAACCTGAGCCAAGAATGCAAAAGTATTACTTAAGAATTCATTAATAATTTTTATTTTGGGCTGGAGATTTAGCTCAGTGGTTCCAGTGCCTACCTCACAAGCTCAAAGTCCTGAGTTCAATCTCCCTCCCCATCCACATACAATGCTGGGTGTGGTGACTCAAGCCCACCAGCAATCAATACCACATACCACAGTGCCCAGCGTGGTGGCTCATGCCTGAATCCCAGCACTCAGGAGGCAGAGACAGGAAGATTGCTGAGTTCAAGGCTTGCCTGGGCTACATAGTGAGCTCAGGGCCAGCCTGAACTACAAAGCGAGACCCTGTTTAAAATAAATAAATAAAAATTATTTCTTTTGCCACACTCAACATCTCTGTGGTCTGTTTGGAAGTCTTGTCAATGAAGTTCTTTCTCAGAAAAAAAATATGAAAAAAAGGTTTGTTTTGCTGATTCCTTGTATAAAGTCAAGCCAATATCTTTGCTGCTACAAGCTCACCTCTTTAATCTGGATGATAGGTAAATACAAAAACAAAACACAAAACACAAAACAAAAAAACCCTGAAGTTTACATAAACTTATTCTTTCCTTAAAATAAATCAAAATTTAAGAAAAATACAATTAATCTTCTAGGTATAAGGTTTCCTATACCTAAGCTTTTTGCAATGTTGACAGGAAAGGAGAAAGCATGAACAATGAATCTCACTCTGCCAACGTTACCTGATTAGTGACAATACAATGGAAAACATATCTGAGACTCCCTTCTAAGCAAGTTTTTTAAAAGTATTAAAAATGTGATTTTTTAAAAAGTATTAAAAATAATAGTCACTAACTTTGCTAAATGACTCAATGATAAAAAGGTATATAAATTAAATAAAAGAAGGAAAATTGTTATTATGGACATAGTAATAAAAACCCGTCAGTGAGAAATAGGTGTTATTTAGATGGTTTGAGCTACAGGTTTTTGCATATATGCAAATTACAACTGATAAACAAATGTAGTAGTTATATAGTGCGTAAGTCAAGATCCTTACCAAGCTGAGGGAAAAAAAAGAGTACCCAGCTTTTTAAAGTTGACAATTATCCCACCGGAGTCAATGATA
Organism: Thryonomys swinderianus; assembly: GCA_004025085.1. Lineage (NCBI taxonomy): Eukaryota > Metazoa > Chordata > Mammalia > Rodentia > Thryonomyidae > Thryonomys > Thryonomys swinderianus. Next base: position 159,385 of record PVIC010000097.1, on the reverse strand, counting down.
TAAGAAACATGTAGCACATATTTAAAATAAACTTTCACTTGCAAAGAATGCCAGTACCTTAGTGCATACAGCCACTTCAACCACCTTGCATGCAATTATCTAACTGAAAAAAATCTACACAATGTATATAGAAATATATGCTATATTTAAAAATAAACACATACTAGTAAGTCTACACCACAAATATTTTAAAAATAAACATTTTTCTATACACATCACAAGAAAGAAAATAAATACAATGCAATACATTATATTACACTACAGTAAAGAGTGCTAACAAAAAAGTGTTCTGAGATGAACCTGGGTACGAAACACCTTTATGAAGTTGATCTGGTCCTAAAGCACTGATCAGTTTCCATGGAGAGAAAAGTCAGAGCACACACCATGCATACAAGTACATAGGCATTTTGGAATCGCACCCTGCATGGATCTCAAGTTTACCATGGCCCATTGGTACATGGTGATCTAACAAAACAGCTTTCTGTATTCTTTTCTTACCACGGAAGGCCTGTAAAGATTTTGCTATGTCTTGGTTGCTTTCATTCCTCTAAGATTTATTGTTTCACATGCTGAGAGCCTCATCCTTAGGGTGTGGGTGCGAAGTGGTGTGGAAACCCTAAGGGTGGGAGCCTACTGCATGGTATTATGTCACTGATTGCCTGGTGAAGGTACTGACACAGTTATTTTAGGAGCAGGATCATTACAAAGGAGTTAAGTCTGGACCTCGCTCAGCTTCTCTGGTGTCATGTCTCACTTCCCTCTTGCACATGCTTCCACCATGATGCTGTGTACTCATGATGGGATGCGGCAGGGGAAAGGCTGGACTAAGGGCTTCATGTTACTTGCATATTTAGGTACCTAAACTAATCAAATTAACCTCTTTTCTTTATAGATTTCCAAGACTCAGTCATTACATTACAGCTGTAGAAAATGGACTCAGGTAGGCCCCAAGACTTTCATAAACTCAGATTTTCCTACATCTAAAAGGATCCCAGTATAAGGTTGAATTTGATTTAGTGTCATCCTCTCATCTTTGGATCCACAAGTCCCCAGTGTCAGGTCCCATCTGCATTTCACCTCCACGGAAATGGTTGAATGCCCCGTGCATAATGTATTAACATGGTGCAAACACAGAAGACATGGCTGCAGTTACCATTAGCAATTGCAGGGTGCTCTGATGCACAGAGCGAGAAGTTTTTCACAACTGTGTTTTACCACAGCAAATATAAATTTTCTGTGACAACAACTGAGAAACAAAATGAGTGTCAATAGCAAATACACGACAACCAAAGAATGGTTCTCTTCATAAGTGAAATTAGGACATCATTCATGCTGAAAACAATCTCTGATTGAAACTCCCATCTTCAAAAAAATTGCTTACCAAATAAAGCTATATGACAGTCAAAGCATTCAAGCCAAAAATCCTAGGATGCTGGAATCAAAAATCATACTTTCCTTTATAAAATAATATTGTTGCATGTAGTTGAGCACGCTCAATCTTCACAAAGAATGAGTCTCCTAGAAATTCCCTGAATTTAAAAACAGAATGTCTAAAGTAGAAAAATGAACACACAAATATAGAAATATATATGAGGAGACTAAACAAAGGCTAAAAGAGTGTATAAGGAGAAGCATATGCACAAGAATGTGATCGAATGTTTCTACACATAATACCTCAATCAACAAAATAAACCTTGTAGTAGATAAAAATGCTGCCATTTCAGGCTAATCTGTGAAAAGGGTGGGATTTATATTCTAGCATGTTTGTTTCCCTTAAAGCCATATGCCTAGATAAATATCCATAATTATCCTACATCTAAAAATTCCAAAATGAATACTTTTAGATTTTAAACTTTTTATACATATTTTAGTAGTACATAATGATTACATTTATTGTGGGGCATTTGTAACACATCTTAATTCTTTTTGTTTCCTTCCCTTTCCATCCCTTTGTGAACTCTCAAATCCTTGATCCTCTATTTGAAAAAGCCAGTTTTCTTGTTTGTTTTTGACACAGTATAGCTCTTTAATTCAGGCTGACCTTGAACTCACAGCAATCCTGCCTCAGTCTCACAAGTACTGAGATTATACTGGTGCACCACTAGAGATAGGCTTCTATTTCCATTTTTTTCTTCAATTAGCTTTTGAAAATCCCTTTTCTCTTTCATTTTCCTATATGATTTGTTGTTCCCATTCCCTACTTCTTTTCATTCTTTTGTTTGCTCTTTATTTATAGTTTACTCATATAATAGAACCATGCAATCTTTAAACTTACGTGTCTATTTCAGTTAATATGATCTTAAGGTGCATTAATTTATCCACAGAAGCCTCTGGCTTATCTTTCTTTATGCCAGAGTACTACTGCACTGTGTATAGATACCTTTTCTATATCCATTCATTTTTTGATGGATATATATGGTATACCAAGATTTAGCTATTAAATTGTACTGATATTAACAGGGGTATGTATACTTCAGAAAGATTCCAGGCCAAATAGAATTTCTATTTTCAATTTTTTGAGAAATTTCCATCCTGATCTCCATATTTGTTGTACTAGTTTACATTCCCATCACTGACCTAAGGAATGTTAAGGGATTTTCCTCCATAGCCTTATCAATATGTTATTTGATTTCTTGATAGCTATTCTTTCTAGAGTAAGATGTTATTTCATTGTCATTTTAATTTGCATTTCTCCAAAGGACAGTGGTGCTAACATTTTTTCGTGTATTCACTGGCCATCAATACTTCTGAGGGGTCTATTCATTTCCATTGTCCATTTTTAATGGCTCTTTTATTCTGCATAATCTACCTATTTTAATTAAAAAAATATATATATTCTAGCCGGGCGTGGTGGCTCACGCCTGTAATCCCAGCACTCGGGAGGCAGAGGCAGGAGGATTGCTGAGTTTGAAGCTTGCCTGGACTACACAGTGAGCTCAGAGCCAGCCTGAACTACAAAGCGAGACCCTGTCTCAAAAAGGAAAAAAAAAAATTATATATATATATATATATATATTCTAGATGTTAGTCCTCTACATGGAAAGCTAGGGAAAATGTTTGTTTTTTTTTTTTTTCCAGTTCTGTAAGTTGTTTCTTCATCCTCTTGGTTGTTTCCTTTGGCATGTAGAAGTTTTTTAATTTGATATGATCTCATTTATTGATTCTATTATTTCTTGTGCAAATGATGTTTCATTCAAAAAGTCCTTGCCTGTGCTTCTAAGAGTTTCACCTACTTATTATACTTTCAAGTAGACTGTTTCTGCTCAAATATTCAGATCTCTGCTCCATTATAATTTTAGTTTAGTACATGGTGATATACATAGGGGTCTAGACTCAATCTTCAGCATGTGGATAACTAGTTTCTGCAGCATCATTTATTAAAGAGAATGTCTTTCCTCCAGTGTATGTTTCTGGCTTCTCTGTACCAGATTAAGTAATCCAATGTGTCTAGAGTTGCTTCTGCCTCCTTGATTCTATTCCACTCTCTCACATTTCTTTTGTATGCTAGTATCATACTGTTTTGTTTTTTTTAATCACTGCAGCTCTGTCATATAACTTCAAATCTGGAATTGTGATGCCTTGTGATTTGCTACTGATATCCAGAAAATTGCTTTTGCTGGGCCTCTTTTGGTTCCATGTAAGTTTTTGGATTGTTTTCCCTAGATTCATAAAAAGTGTCATTGGTAGGCCGGAGATTTAGCTCAGTGGTTCTGGGGCCTGCCTCTCAAGCTCAAGGTCCTGAGTTTGATCCCCAGTAACCACATACAATGTTGGGCGTGGTGACTCACGCCCACCGGCAATCAATACCACATACCACAGTGCGGGGCGTGGAGACTCACGCCTGTAATCCCAGCACTTGGGAGGCAGAGACAGGAGGATTGCTCAGTTCGAGACTTGCCTGGGCTACATAGTGAGCTCAGGGCCAGCCTGAACTACAAAAAGTGAGACCCTGTCTCAAAAAAACAAACAAAACAAAAAAAGTGTCACTGGTGTTTTAATGAGGACTGCATTAAAATCTATATATCAGTTTTGGAAGTATAGCCATAATAGTTATATTGGTTCCACATGGGAAACATGGGATCGCTTTCCATGTCCTAATGTTCTCTTTGGAGTCCTTTTATGGAGTGATGTAATTTCTGATGTAGAAGTCTTATGCTTCATGGTTAATTCCTAAGTATTTTAACTGTTCTTGATGCCACTGTGAATGGTATTATTTTCCTAATTTCTTTGTCAGTGAATTTGTCATCAGTGTAGAAGAATGCTACTGAATTTTGTATGTTGATTTTGTATCTTGCTGAGTTTGACTTTAATTTCAGAAAAATTTTAGTGGAACGTTTTGAGTCTTGAAAGGAGACAATCATGTCATATGCATAGAATATTTTGCCTTCTTTGATTTCCACAGGCATTCCTTTTCTTCCTTTTGCCTGATTGCCCTGGCTCATATTTCACAACTATATTAAACGAGAATGGCAACATTGGACATCATTGTCTTGTTCCCTATTTTAGAAGGCACACCTTCAGTTTTTCCCTATTTCATACGATGTTGGCCATAGTTGTGCTGTAATGGCTTTGGTGAGATTGAGATAAGGTCCTTTTAAACTTACTCAGGGATTTGAGCTTGAGTAAATGTTGGATATTTTCAAAGGATTTTTTGTGCCTATTGGACACAATCATATGATTTATCCTTGTTTCTGATTATGAGCTGAATTAAACTCACTGATTCGTGTATGGCAAACCATTCTTGCTTCCCTGAAATGAAGATAGTTGGTCACAGTGTATGACCTTTTTGATGATTTGCTGAATTCTGTTTGACAGTATTTTGCTGAGGATTTTTACAACTATGTTTATTAGAGAACTGGCCTATAATAATCATTTTTGGTTGGATTCTTGTCTGGTTTTGGAATCAGGGTAATGCTTCTACAAATGACTTTATAATCCTTTGCTTTCAATTTCATTAAAGGTTCTAAGAGGTATCACCATTAGATTTTTCTGAATATTCTTATAGAATTCAGGAGTCATTCCTTCAATCCTGGGCTTTTCCTAGTTGGTAGGCATTTTATTAGTTTTTCAATTTTATTGACACTGAATTATTCAGTTCATTAAAGTCTTCTTGGTTCAGTTTTGGTAATTTACATGTATCTAGGAATCCCATTTTTTCTGAGTTCTCCAATTTATTGGTGTAAAGGTTTGTGAAGTAGTTAGTGATAAATTCTGAATTTCAACAGTGTCTACAGTGATTTCACCTTTTTCATTTGTAATTGCAAATTTTTTTGTTTTTTGAGAAACTGACAAAAGGATGACCTTTCAAAAACTTCTTTCAAAGAACGAGCTTTTCAGTTCATTTTACCCAGTTTTTAGTCTCCATTTTATTGATTTCTTCTGTGTTCTTTATAACTTTCTCCTTCTACTGTGTCTGGAGTTGGGGTATTTTTGTTACTTTATGATCTTTAGGTATACTCATTAGATTATTTATTTGAACTTGCTGTTCTTCTCAATGTAGGCATTCACAGCTATAAAATTCAGAACTGCTTTTATCATGCACCATAACTTCTGGAACTCTGACTGTAGGAACTGTCTTTTTTAATTTCTTCTGTAATCCACTATTTATTGAAAAAAATCTTGGTTAATTTCCATGTATTGGTCTACTTTCAGTGGTTTTGATCACCACTGATTTATCTCATTGCATTATGATCTGATATCGATAATATTTCAATGGTCTCACATTTAGTTAAGCATACTTTATTTGCTTAATATGTGATCAAATATCCAGAACACTATGAGTTGCCAAAAAGAATTTGTATTCTCTTGTTGTTATGGGGGACACATTATACATATCTATTAAGTCTATTTATTCTAAGGACTGGTTCAATTCTGATTTTCTTTTTACATTTAAATGATGTTTTTGTGACAGTGGTTTAGGAGGTTCCCCACTAAAACTGTTCCAACATTTATCTGACCTTTTCAGTTTTTTTTAAAAAATGAATTTAGGTGTACTATTGTTTGGTGCATATGTTTATAATTCATGTCTTTTCTTTTGAATGTTTCTCTTAACCAATATATAGGGATCATCTTATCTCTTCTGATCAACTATGACTTACAGTCCATTTTGTCTGAAAATAGAATAACTACTCCTGCCTGTTCTCATTGTACTGTTTTCCTTCCTTTGAACTTCAATGTATTCATTTCTTTTTGGGTTAAGTGTGTTTCTTGTATACAGCATATTTTTGCATCTTACTTGATACATTATGCTAATCTGTATCTTTTGATTGGCAAATTTAAACCAAATAGATGGTTACAACATAGGTATCAATTTATTCCTGAAATTGTTTTATTTTTTAGTGACTGATTTCCTTTCCATCTCTTCCACTTACTTGGTTGCCATACCTGGTACATTCATTTTATTCGGCCTTTAGGCATTGTTATGTGCAGTCTTTTTCTATGCTAACATGGAGAATTTTTGTAGTGTTGATTTGGTGATGATGAATTTCTTTAGGGGCTCTTTATCCTGAAAATGCCTCATTTCTCCTTTGATTTTTAAGATAATTTTGAAAGGCATATCTATCTGAGTTGGAAGTCATTTTCTTTTAAGGATCTGGAACACTTCACTCTAACTTATCCTTGCATTTCAGGTTTGTATTGAGAAGTCAGCTGTAATTAAACAGCTTTTAAAATTCTATTCTTGTGTTGAAATTCTGATAATTTGACTATGACATGACTTGGGGCAGTTCTTTTCTGATGATGTTTATCTGGGTTTCCATATGGCTCACTTATCTGCATGTTAAATTCTTTGTTCATGTCTGGCAAAATTTCGGTTACTTCTGTAAATAGGTTTCTTACACAGTTTTCCCTATCTTCTGATTTTTTTATTAATTCCGTTTAATATTTGTCATCTTTGCATCATTAAGTAGCCCGTGGATCTACTTTGCATGTTCTCATGCTTTTATGGTGTCTCCCATTAACTGAGCACTAATCATAGCCCTGTCTTTTAGAACAGAGAGACTGTGCCCACACTGGTCACTTCTTTTGCCCATTCTTTTAGCAGAATTTTTAATCTCCTGGAATTTGGGGGAAACTTTGTCACAGGACTCCCATTATTTTCTAGACTGAGAATTCATGATTTACATCTCTGTCTTTAGCTCCTCCAGCTTTTTTTACTAGTGTTTTCTCTAGATTCACCTATTTCTTTCATTAGAATTACGTTTGTTTATATCTTCAAGTTAGCCAAACACCTTATAGATTTTTTAAAATCTCTACTATAGCCCTTTCTGATATTCTGTCTTATGTGGCTTTTGATTGCCTTACCTTCAACTGGCTGTGAAAGATTTGGGAGTATTTGGAGGCACTCTGCACTGTTTTTTCATGCTTGTATTTTTTGCTTTTACTAAAGCATACAGGATTATAGTGGGTAGCTCTCTTGTTAGTATGTAGACTTCGTTGACTAATGTCTACTTTTCAGAGATGTTCTTGGGCATAGCTAATCACTGGCACTTGTCTCTGTCCTATGATGCAACCACCTGCATTTATTTGTGAAGTGAGGTTGCAGCTTGTTTGGCCACACAGTACTTTGTATGTTGGAAATGGCCAGCAATATTGTTTGATTCTCAGGCAAACCAGATATTGCTGCACACAAAAAATCAACTGATAACAACAACCACATCACTTTGGCTAATGTAAGAAAATCAACAATAATATAAAATATAAATTGGATCAGGCCGGAGATTTAACTCAGTGGTTCCAGCACTTGCCTCACAAGTGCAAGGTCCTGACTTCAATCCCAGTAACAACATACAATGCTGGGCGTGGTGACTCAAGCCCACCAGCAATCAATACCACATACCACAGTGCCGGGCATGTTGGCTCTCGCCTGTAATCCCAGCACTTGGGAAGCAGAGGCAGGAGGATTGCTGAGTTCGAGGCTTGCCTGGGCTATATAGTGAGCTCAGAGCCAGCCTGAACTACAAAGCGAGACCCTGTCTCAAAAAAACAAAAACAAAAACTAACTAACTAACTAACTAAATAAATAAATAAATAAATAAATAAATAGGATAGTGACAAACACTAATAACAAATAATGTACCAACCTCAACCATAGGAAACAGATCTATAGTTATACTTTAAATACTAAGATAGACTAGATATAGATTTACAATAAATATCGCTTCTCGGCCTTTTGGCTAAGATCAAGTGTAGATTTACAATAAATATCTACTTAATAGAATAGCTTTACTTCCATTAACAATAAACAGTGTTTAATCATATTAAAATATATTAACTTTTTATAAAGCTTAATGGCTATGTCAATAGGCCAGGACTTAACTGAGAAAGGAAGACAGAATTAAGAAATAACAAGAAATTCATAGAACTAAACAAAAGTTACCAAAAAAACAATAAGGAAAAATATAAGTAATAAAGAATAAACTAAAAGAAAAAAGAAAAATAATAAGGATACAAATTAAATACAGCAAGAAATAAGGGAACCTACTTGAACAAATAAAATAATACAGAAAGGGAAAAATAAAATGAGATAAAATTCCAAATGCCACTAAAACAAAAACAAACAAAAAAACATCACCACCCCGCCCCCCAAAAAATCCTCAATAGAGAAAACAATCAGGTCAAAATAGCAAAGAAAACAATTCCTATGTATTTGTAAATGAATAGTTTACTTCCAGGACTTATAGTCACAATCCTCCCTGTCCTGCTTTACAGCCTGTAGTTTCAATAGGTGATTGCTGTGCCAAACAGTGTCAGATTCATTCCCATCATGTTGATATGCGGGGGAAGCCACTGGACCACTGGTCTCCTCTGGAAATAGCAACTGGTGGGTGTTCAAGCAAATTGATGGGACTCAATGGCATCATCTTCAGATCCAATCACTTCTGAAAGCCAGACCCACTGAATGTCTTTTCCTACTATAGAATGTAGGCATCCATGTCCTTCCTGGCCTGAACTTGAACTTCTCAGGGGATCTGGAGGGAATCCATGTCTAAGCCTCACCCTCTTCTCAGTCTGTCTGTATGGCTGTCTCTGACTCAGTTTATATAGTAGGTTAAGACTTTAATCCTGGAGTGAAGTATAGTTTGTTCTGTGACTCTGTCCCACACAATCAACCTTTTCCTAAAATGGTGCCCAATTAAACTCTCTCTAGTAATACAGTAAGTGCTGCATAAGCTTTCTTTTCCAATGCTGTTCCACCATGAAGGCACTCTTAAGGTTAAACCCAGATTTTTAAATTTTTTTAACTTTTTCTTATTTTATTTTACACAAGCTGTGGGCTTTTCTTGGGGCTACTGCTGTTGGCCCTTCTGTTATTTCTTCCTGGAGGTGCTGACTTTTCTTGGCATACTTAACTCTTTTCTGGGGTGTGGGCTTCTTCTTCAATCAGGTCAGTGGTCTGAGAGTCATCTGTACAGTCTTTTGCTGCATGGAAATAAGATATAGAGCCTGCAAGGTACGGACGTTTGAAGCATGGAGACCACGATGGGCAGGGCCCTTCCTGGTACAGGACAGGTGGAGTCCAATGAAATAGTGAATTCTTTTTTCTTTTTTTTTTTTTTTAAGAACCAGATATGAACTCAGGACCTTGCACTTGCTAGGCAGCCAGTGGCACCACGGAGCTACAAACCCAACCCCTGAAATTGTGAATTCTTTAACTTTCTATTATTGTATTGCCAAAGAAGTGGAAGCTAAACTGTTGAACTCTTAGAGACAATAAACAGTGGTTGCTAAAGGCGGGGCAATGGGGGAAATGAGAGGATATTGATCAAAGGATATAGATATAAGCTGAACAAATTCTAGAGATTCAGTGTGTATCACAGGTGGTGATGATATAACTGACTGTGACCTTGATACCTGATGCATACAATAGATATGATGTACAAGGTGTAATAATATAATCTTGACTGTACATTCTCTTTGCCAACTAAATAATTCTTAAAAAGTCTACTTGCTTAACTTTTATCCAAATGTGTTGTGATTTTTAAATATTATAGGTTCTGGTCATTTTTCAAATCATGAACTTATTTCACGTGTTGCTTTTCAAAGCAACTCAATTGCTATTCACCTAGATTTTCCCCATGTTTTTCTACTTACAATATCTTTTTCGATTTATTGAGTGTTCCGAGGAGCCAGGAAAAACCTTTGCATGTACTCTCTCTAGTCTCCTCACGGCAGCACCCTATGGAACGCACCACTGCCGGGAGAACACACACGTTTCACTCCCTCCACAGGGACTGCTCCAGCCTGCGTAAAGACCTGGGCCAGCAGCACTAGAGGGATCTCAGGCACCGCTGGTGAACTGCTGGGCTGCTTGCGAGATGGAGAGTAGCAGCCGCGGCATGTAGTAAAGGCAATTCTCCTGCCTGTGTGGGCTAAGCAGTTTACATGTGCAGCCTACATCAGAGAAGTCTTCTGACTACATGACTCAATTCTGGCTCGAGTGTGTGGCAGGTCCCAACTGTAGGTCTCACCTAATAATTTTAGGTCTCACCTAATAATTTTAATATCCATTTAATGAGTAACAAAGGTATGATTTCTGGTACATTCCCATTTAACAAACAACACGGTCACTCTAAACAGATTCAACATATGTAACCAAGGTAGCAGTATGATCCTGGAATGATCCAGTATAACATACTTATACAACTGTTTTTTTTTTCAGCAACAGTTTACATTATTCCCTTTTTCCTTGAATTCTTACTTTGGTTCCATTCCCCCTTAAAAATAGAATTTAATTGTGTCACTATTTGTATATTTCTTTATTTATTTTGCAGTACTAGGGATCAAACTCAGGCGCTTGGGTGTCCAAGGTTGGTGTGGTACCACTTGAGCTAAATACCCAGCCTCACTGTGTCACAATATATTTTAATGAATGGACATGGTTTACTGATTACTTAGTAATATGTCTACATTGAATATATGTGTGTGTGTATATGAAAGTTGTTATTTTCTCTTAGCATAATATAAAAGAAGGGGTCCAAGAGATTCAGTGAAGGGAAGACAAGGAGACAAGGATTTTATAATTTCAAGTATCTGTAACAACTCCACATAGTAAATGTAATCGCTGTATACCACATGAACAATAAAACATTTTTCAAAACACAAACTATTTTTCAGTCATTTAAAATGTTTGAAAGCAAAGCAGAAACCACCTAATGTGCAAAATTTATTATCTCATCATTCAACCACTTTCTCAAAATTAACAGTATTTTCTTTTTGTACTGTATTCTCAAGAGATTTCCATCCGGGACAAGAAACACCATGGTAAGAGCACGTCTGGTGAGAGGGCACCTGTCTTTAGTAAACTATAGGTTTACTGGCTAAGGAAGTGAAATTCCAAGCAGAAAGAAGATATATGTTATATTATTAAACTAGCACTTTAGTGGACAGAAAATAAGACACCCATAGGATGCATCATCCTGTGAGGAATGTTGTAATGTCAAAGTCCTTCATAGTGACTGTGGTGTTTCTCGTAATATTTGCACAGAGAAGGGCAACTGTGAAAAGGAGGCTACAAAGGCAATGAAATATGGCAGGCCCTTTCTTATGCTGAAGAGCTTTGGGATGGAGTGATTACAGAATGAGATGAGTCACACATCGCTGCTACTGAAGCAATCCTCGTGTCTATGCATCCCTCAGAAAGCTATTTTGTTCATACAGGTAGTTTCTCATTTGAGTTTGAAAAACACTGTCTCAGCTAAGACAGTAAATGCCAAGAAATCCTGGAACAACAGTGTCAAGTGAGTGCAAAAAGTATGGGCCTCTGAAAGGGAGTATGTTTCCCATGGAACTTTTAGAAAAATAGCAGCTTGGGTGTGGAAGTCAAAGGCTATTGTTTTATCCTAAATAGTAGATAAAGTACATTCATTAGATTAGTGTGCATCTATTGAGTCCTATTAGTGTAAGTGGTGATCGGTGAATCAGAATATAGCATGTAACATTCTGTCCTCCTGAAGATTGTACCTCATATTCTAAACTCTTTGTCTTTAAGAAATTCTGACTAACAAGGGTCATTGGCTAAGGAAGTGAAATTCAAGCAGGAAGAAGATATATGTTATATTGTTAAACTAGCACTTTAGTGGACAGAAAATAAGACACCCATAGGATGCATCATCCTGTGAGGAATGTTGTAATGTCAAAGTTCTTCATAGTGACTGTGGTGTTTCTCGTAATATTTGCACAAGAGAAAAATTACATAGAGACATTTGCCAAGATACAGGGCATCTCCTAACCGAGGAAAATATAATGAGCACTTACATACGTCTTAGTTACTTCCTTGTTTCTGGGAGAAAAAAAAAAAAACAAACCTGACATCCACAAGTTAAAGGAGGAAAGGTTTATTTTGGTTTATAGTTTATGAACATTTCAGTCTATAGATTGCTAACAAGGCAGGACAGCATGGCAAGAGAAACAGTCCATTGCACAGTAGGCAGGAAGCAGAGAAGGATCAAGGGAGAAGGAGGGGCACACACCCTTCCAGGCTACGTCCACAGCCCACTTCCATTTTCACCAGGCTTTACCGCCTAGAATCACACTCAGCTATAAACTCATAAAGAGATCGATCGAACCTCAGTCACCTCCGCAAAGCCCTAGGTCTGAGCGTAAGAGGTTCTTGGAGGGGTCTAGATATAAACCACAACATACAAAGACATTTTCCCCCTTCTCCTCCAAATTCCAATCCTAATAAAAAGTTGTAGCAAGAGATGAGCACACAAAACAACAAGAATGAAACCAATACAGACTACAGTACAGGCTTTTGAATGGGTTGGAGGAAAAGGGAAATTTTTGAATATGTGTAAGGTTGTTTTTGTTTTGTTTTGTTTTGTTTTTTTGAGACAGGGTCTCACTTTGTAGTTTAGGCTGGCCCTGAGCTCACTGAGCCTCGAACTCAGCAATCCTCCTGTATCTGCCTCCCGAGTGCCGGGATGACAGGCCTGAGCCACCACGCCCGGCACTGTGGTATGTGGTATTGATTGCTGGTGGGCGTGAGTCACAATGCCCAGCATTGTATGTGGTCACCAGGATCGAATTCAGGACCTTGCACTTGCGAGGCAGGCACCAGAACCACCGAGCTAAACCTCTGACCCTATGTGTAAGGTTTTATGTAAACTGAAATTTTAAAACATTTTTAATACCAAAAAGTAAGGCTTAAGGTTATAGAAGGGAATCCCTAGAGTCTTAGAGTATAGTACAAAAAATTGAGTTTGTTACTTATGCCCTGATAGTCTAATAACTGATTCAGTACCTAGTTAGAAAAGCCATACAATGCAATAAGAACAAGAGGTTGTTTTAAAAACAGTCATAAACTATAGTGAGAAGTTATCTGCAAGCTGTAAATTCATCACAAAAATGTCAATAATCATATTTTCTTACAAACTTTCTCACTGCTGTCTTTCATAGGAGCCCGGAACTGCTCTTCAGCTCATGTCTAGAGTCTTAATCCAGTTTCTTTTTCCTAATCACTTTAGATGTCTTAAATTAAGAGGACTCTCAGCATAACTTTCCTTACTTATAAATTCCCCATGGATTTAACATCTGTATTTGGCCATTATTTGCCTTTGGTTTTGAACCATTAAGTATTTGTTTCAGAGAACTGTTATTTCTAGTGAATTTAGTAACAAAAGTGATCTGCATGATTTTAAAAATGAGAACAGGAAGAGACAAAACATATATGCAGTTTGAGTGATTTCCTTTTGGGAAATTACAAATGGGCACATTGATATATTCTATAAAAGGCATACCAGTCTCATTTATAAAAACAGATGACTAATAAATTATACCTCAAAATAATTCAGACATTAATAAATCAAAATGAAAGCTAGAATCCTTTTAAGAAACAGAGTTAGCTTCTTTTGGCTTATCGTGGTTTATATTTAATCTCTCCAATGCTTGTTCCAGTACTTAGTCATTCTGACAATTTTCCATTTGAAGCTGTAATATTTTTCAATAGTTTAATGACTTATTACAACTCTGATGAAAGATTTAAAATTTCCAGAAATAATATTGCAGACTATGCTTCCCATCATGGGATAATAGAATATTCCATCCATAAACATATTTCTGTAATGGTTTAACTCTTGATTTCATTACTCTCTCTTGCCTATTTATCCTATTACTTCTTAAGTAGGTAGGGAACAGAGACCCTAGAAAGCTACTAAAAGAGCTCTATGGGACAAAGGAGAGACAGAGGGTGTGGCATAATACCTCCTACAACTGACTTCTCATTTTTACTGGCTTTTGATTTTTCTTTCCAGTGGTAACACTAAGTCCAAAATGAATGAAATAACTGGCAATGTTAAAATCCTATAAAAGGACAAAAACATTTTTGTACTTCATTCTAAGAAAATAAAAACATTCCCTGGTTCAACAATAGATTATAAAGCAATGGCTTAAAAACTCATCGATTGCAGAATTTAATCTCCATGTCAAAAATAGAATTTATCCACATTCCCCCCATATTAAAAAATTAAATTAAAGCCCAAACTTTCCCAAATTAAATTATCTCACCACCATTCTTTATAAATTGGACTTGCCTCTCAGCATCAGCTTATTGGGCCCCAGGTCCTATATACCAAGTTATCCACCAACCCCCCCCCCCATGCCGTTTCCACCTAATTGCTGGCAGGAAATCTGAACTACAGGAATCAAATAGGCAAGGGCTAGAAATCATGATTAGGTTTATTGGAAATACGGACTAAATATGGCACTTTAATTAGCATCAGACAGAAGGATAAATTGCTCTCCAACAAAGCACAAACTGTTGAAGCAATAAAATTTAGAAAACGTGTCTGAGCCATAATTCACAGTGATGATGGAGAACACGAAGCCCTTTCCTGTTGTGCCAGATGAGTTAGGGGTGGAAGTAACTACAGTACAGAAAATCTGCAGTTGATCAGCAGTCAGGAGATACATTTTTAAGATAATCTGCTTCTGGGAAACAATCATCAACACAAATATTTAAATTCACTTTATAAGTTAATTCAGCCTTCATAGAAAAATAGGGAGCTATTTTGTCAAATTTATCTGTGGAAAAAATGACAAAAAGCAGTAATTCCTGTATATTTTCTGATATTCAAGTAGTTTAATTCATTTAACTGTTTGCTTGCATGTTCTCTATTGTTTTTGTTTGTTTATTTATTTTTTTTTTTTGAGACGGTCTCGCTTTGTAGTTCAGGCTGGCCCTGAGCTCACTACGTAGCCCAGGCAAGCTGCTGTGAACACAGCAATCCTCCTGCCTCTGCCTCCAGAGTGCTGGGATTACAGGCATGAGCCACCACGCCCTGCACTGTGGTATGCGGTATTGATTGCTGGTAGGCGTGAGTCACCACGCCCAGCATTTTATGTGGTTACCGGGATCAAACTCAGGACCTTGCGCTTGTGAGGCAGGCGCCTGAACCACTAAGCTAAATCTCCAGCCCCTCTATTGGTTTTATGAGTATGTTGTGTTTTAGATATAAGATGAGAAACACTCCACAAAAACTTTTATCATTTGCAAAAAAGTTAATGTTAGAAAATCACTATTAAGATAAAGGTTAATGTCGTATACTGGTATAAATTCCCAATATCGAGTGTGAGCATGATATGATGTGTACATACAATGTACCAATAAAGATAAAAAAAGATAAAAGCCAATTCATTCTATTGACCAAACACTGAAATTAATTAAATGTAGGAGTTTGCAGAAATTACACTACACAACAATAACAAGTCAGATACAAAGAGTAAATATTCCAAGGTTCCATTTTTTTTAATGACAGATATAGTAAAAGCAAAATTATATTGCTCAAAACTCATGAAACTTGAGTGGGAACAGGAATAGATGGCAAATGGGCACTACGAATCTTTCCAAAAAAATTTTCGAACTGAATTGTGAGGCAAATTGCAGAGTAAAAAAATTATGAAACATTTAACTTATGAAGGGTAAAGTTTATTATATATAATATATATTAAATATATGTATTTTATTATAATAATACATAATATATATATAATACTACAGTATAATATATAATACTATATATACATACATATATATAAATATGTATATAAAGTAACTGAAATTAGTTAAAGGAATCTGCCAAACAAAACATGAATTGAGGATTTTAGGGAAATTGCACTTAGTCAAAATCTCATAAACTATGGGCCGGAGCGTTAGCTCAGTGGTTCCTGAGCCTGCCTCGCAAGCTCAAGATCCTGAGTTCGATCCCTGGTGACCACATACAATGCTGGGCGTGGAGACTCACGCCCACCAGCCATCAATACCACATACCACAGTGTCGGGCGTGGTGGCTCACGCCTGTAATCCCAGCACTCGGGAGGCAGAGACAGGAGGATTGCAGAGTTCGAGGTTTGCCTGGGCTACATAGTGAGCTGAGGGCCAGCCTGAACTACAATGCGAGACCCTGTCTCAAAAAACAAAAACAAAAAATCTCATAAACTAATAAAACTAATGTAAGTGCTATAAAGAGGCTTCTTTCCTCATCAACATGTGGAGGTTCAGTGGGGTGTTTCATTATGGGTGAGGCCAATCCCTCACCTGGCACAGGGGGAGCTGGTTCTTGTGTTTTCTGAGGCTAAAATGCCTTTTCCACTGAATTATTTACTATGCAAATAATATACTTTCATAATCAAAGATACCTTAATGAATGAAAGTAACTACAGAAATAGAGAGGCAGCTAAAGCAGTACATCAAGGACAATTTATGACTATAATTGCATATATTAAGAAAGAATGACAATCACAAGTCAAAGTTTCCACCTGAATATGCCATAAAAATGCATAAATAAAGCAAATTAAACCTAAAGGCTTAGAAGGAAGAAAATAATATAAAGTGAAATTTTATAAAAAGGAAATAGAAAAAAACTGAAAGCAATTAATTTTTTTAAAAGGACAATTAAGGATGAACAAATCTTTAGCTGGATAGAACACAACAGGAGGAAAATATACAAACTAGAATTAAAAATGAAAAAAACTGACATTACCATTACTATTCATGACAGAGTAGTAAGATTATAAATAAATACTATGAAAAATAATGACAATAAATTAGACAAGTTATATGATTTAGCTCCTAAAAGTCACAGAATACTGCCATAGGCTTCAGAAGAAAGAAAACATGGATAATCTAACAAGGATTGCAATCTAATTAGAAATAAAAAAAATTAAGCTGCACAGAGATTGATGAATTCTACCCAAGAAATATTAATAATAGTTTTCCATATTCTTCCAAAGAACAGAAGGGGAGAGACCAGGTCCTCATTCTACAAGGTCACTATATCCTGACACAAAATATAATAGAGAAATAACAAAATGTTATTAAAAGAATTATTACCCTTAGGGATACAGAGGTAAAAAGTTCAACAAAATAATAGAAACCCAAATTTAGTAACAATGAGAAATAATTATATTTTGTGAACAAGGAGGAACTGTGTGAGAGATACAAGGTTTGGCTTAAAACCTGAAAAGACCATATGGATAGGATTTTTTTTTTTGAGACAGGGTCTCGCTTTTTAGTCCAGGCTGGCCCTGAGTCACTACATAACCCAGGCAAACCTGGAACAGAGCAATCCTCCTGCCTCTGCCTCCCAGAGATGGGATTACAGGCGTGAGCCACCACGCCCGGCACTGTGGTATGTGGTATTGATTGCTGGTGGGCATGAGTCACCATGCCCAGCATTGTATGTTGTTACTGGGAATTGAACTCAGGCCCTGCACTTGTGAGGCAGGCACTGGAACCACTGAGCTAGATCTCTGGCCCTGGATAGGATTTTAAAAATTATGACAATTTTAACAGATGCAAAAGGGCCAGGGGTTTAGCTCAGTGGTGCTGTGCCTACCTTACAAGCACAAGGGCCCAAGTTCAATACCCAATACCGCCAAAAAAAAAAAAAAAGGAAAGAATAAATGTGATTTGGAAAGTAAAAGAAAGAACATGTATATGGGGGCGGGGGTTGTGGGGTGGGTAGGGATATGGATAAAAATGAGAACTAACTTGTGTCACATACTGGTACAAATTCCCCAATGTTGAGTGTGATTGTGAGCTGTATATAAAATATACCAATAAAGAATTCAATTTTTAAAAATGTTAAAGAAAAATTGACAGAATCCATCAGTAGATTGAAAGCATTTATTCAGCTTGTAAGCCTGATAAAGGCTTCTGTAATTAAACCCCTCAGGTAGCATCATATATGTGTACTTATTCCTATGATCAGGAATAGTATGATGATGTCATTTCTTACAACTTCTATTCAATACCACATAAGAGGTCAGTTAGGCAAGAAAATGAAACAAGCAACCAGTTTGGCTAGGAAGAAATAACACAACTTCTACAGCTGTGTGATATTCTCTTATATATAGGAAAAGCCTGAGAAATTCACTAAAAACTTAGAATAAAAAAGTTCAACAAGATTGCATTATGCAAGATCAATGTACAAACATCGACTGTTTTTCTACATATATGGAATGAATGATCCAAAAACAAAACTAAGAATATACCTTCAATTACACCAGCATTGAAAAGAAAAAAAAAAGTAGAAATACATATAGCAAAAGAAGCACAAAATTCATACTCTAAAGCTATAAAACACTATTGAACATAACTAAAAATCTAAATACACGGGTGAAAAATATACCCACTGACAAAAAGACTGATCAGCTGATCCTAACATTTATATGGAAATTTAGAATAGCCAAAACTATCTGCAAAAATGGTTCAAATTGGAGGGTTTGTACTATCGACTTTAAAACTTACTAGAAAGTAACAGTAAAGAAGACAGTCTGAGTTTGGCAGATGTATATCCAGAGAAGGCAAATCTACAAGGACAACAAGTATATTAGCGGAAGGTCTGTTCTCAGGAAGTGATATTTGTGACTGATTCTCCAAGGCAAGACTCCTGCAACAGAAAGGAAAAAGGAAGAAGAGCACAGGCAGAGGGAAAAGCAGGAGAGCTGCAAGGGTCAGACCCACAGCACTTTGGAAAGGAGGCTAAGAAGTTTTAACTTCCATTTTCTCAACATCATGATGCTCTGTGTGCATCTCTCCTGCTCCCCCCGAGCCTCGGTACTCCGTCAGTGTCTGCTCTAAAGAAATGCAAGTTTCTGGTGCATTCTTCTGCCTAACCAGTGCCAGCCAGATGTCAACAAGGCTTCCTTAAGTGCAGGCTACAAACGATGCCAGGAGAGAGCAAAACCGTAAATCCAAAAAATGTAACACTTTTAAAATAAAAGATTAAATAGAAGGAAATAAAAAACAGTTTTCCAAGAGTGGTGTACACTTGAGGGGCTTGGAATTTGCATTTGAATTTCTCAGGGCAGATGGGTTGTTTTTCTCAGAGGTTGTGACATTTACCACATTCAAATCAGTTGAAGAGAACATCTTTCAAATTTAATTAAATTCATTTCTAGGATTTGAAACATCAAACTGTCAGCAGTGAACAGGTGATCAAATCTGATTACTAGATGGCGATCATTAACTGCCTTTCTGACTCAGTCCATGTACTAAACTATTTTAAGTCACTGTGCAGAACCCACCCGTCTATCACCACAAACCATGGCACAGAAATGAGGAAGCCACTAGAGCACAACTCCGGTCACTGAAACAGGACTCACGTTTCCATCTAAAGAACACACATTAAAACATATGTTCTTTGTAAGTGACTTAGAGACATTGGATTAACAGCTTCATACCTGCATGCTATCTTTTCTGTTTGTATTTCAAAAGGACTCTGTCAGTTCTACTTCTAATGCCATTATTCAGAAAGGAGCATGGTGATTCTAAACAGTTTAGATAAAGCTGGCTAAACAAGTCCCACAGTGCAAAACCATGAAATCTTCCAAGGACATGAAACATATTCTTTCACAAAGTATTTTTCAACTTGCTTACTGTGGCCTTGAGGCTTCGGCCTGGTCCGTCTGCAGTTTCTCTCCTCCTTCTACCTCCATCGTGCAGTAAACAATTCGGTTGGGAGCAACTGACTTCAAACCTTGCACTTCCATTATGACAATCTGAAGATAAAATTATTTTAAAACAACACGTCAAGTGGATAGCACTTAGCATACACAGAAATATCAGCATGCATTTCATGAGGAAGATCTAGTAATAAATTGATGGTAACCTTGTTAGCATTTCATCATTTTATAAGCTGCCGCTATTTATAGAAGCTAAAGTAAAGAACTTTGAGGGAGTCTGAGTTCTGAAAAGATACCTTCTGATAGGTAGTCAATAAAAGGAAGATTAAAGCCCCTGAATATAAATCATGAAATTAAATGAATCTCAGATGTTAAAAACTGCAGCAAGTTTACATGAAACAAAGCAGAATCACAGATAGAAGTTCAGTAAGTACAATTCATGTACTGAGTGAGTTCCAT
This sequence comes from Thryonomys swinderianus, assembly GCA_004025085.1. Classification (NCBI taxonomy): domain Eukaryota; kingdom Metazoa; phylum Chordata; class Mammalia; order Rodentia; family Thryonomyidae; genus Thryonomys; species Thryonomys swinderianus. The sequence goes on along the minus strand of PVIC010000097.1, from coordinate 139,021 downwards.
GGAGTATGACAGTATTTAGTGTCACAGGCATGGCCGCTATCACATCAGCTCAATGATACCTGTAATATGACATCTGACATTTTCTATGTTTACTGATTTCATGTGACTATTACTATTTATAAAAGTGTTTCCTCCATGGCCACTACATACCTTAACCTAAAAACAATTTAAAACATAAAACAAAAACTGTACTTTGCCACTGAACATTTTAATATGAACATATTATGGAAAAATGTTTTAGACCACTAAATCTATGCACTATTTAACACAAGATGCTAAAGAAAAGATAGAAATACTTTTTTCAAGCATGTTTTTCATAGTTGTTTAAAAGGCTATTAATCCTAAAACAGTATAACTTGATATTCTTACTGGATTTACACATATTTTGTCTGTATTTTACATAAGGATGCTTAGCAGACATCTCTGTCCCGTACGGTGGGCTAAGAGTGGCACTTGCCTCTTGCTTTCCACAATCCAGCTATACTGTTTTATATCAGCAGTCAGACCAAAGCTCTACGTGACCCAAATGGGCATGTCAGATGGTGGACTGGGCAAGTAGAGCCCCTGCCCCAACGGTGGCCCCAGGAGCCTAAACCCTGGCCTGTGAAGGGCACAGCTCTGCTGACTTACATGCAGCTGAGGTCAGTGTAACCCCGATTAATATACTTTCCCCTGACTTATGGCTTCTCATTGATACTATGGGTTGCTTGCTGATTGCACCCGAACCCAGGACCTGTTTGTTCTATCTAAGCAGGATAAGCAGTTAGTCCCCACTCCCCAACAGCCCTGCCTGGTGCCATCATGCCAGGTGTTGGGCAGTGTTTCAGTAGATGCCTTCTAAGCATACCCAGGTCCCTATTCCTTCCCATAATTGTATTCAATAAATACTGGATGTGCTTGGTGGGCTATATCTTTGCTGCCATCAGCCACAATGACCATGCCCCAAGACTCAGCTTCATTCTAAGTCTAGTTTCCTGTCTTTATTCTTTTGCCTTGTGCCATAGTGGCACACAGGAGGCCAAGAGCCACTACAGGGGTTCTGGTAACGTCCCTTTCCCTGTTTTCCATAAGAATTTGTATTATGAAATTTTCTAAAACTTATACAATACATTCGGTGGCAATTTAATAGGCAAACTAGCTTCATTATTGATCTTAGTATGTATGTGATACATATATATGACAGAATATTATCCAGCTATAAAATGAAGTCATGATACCTGTTACAAGATGTACATGAAAAGAACCACTCATAAACCTCACAATTCTATTTACATGAAATATCCAGCGTAGGCAAATACACCTTATTGGAGTCATTAGATTTTACATGGAATTGTGATGGGACTCTTTATACAAAGATCTGAAAGGAACAAATCCCTTTAAACTGTTTACTTTTAATTCTAGTACAAAGAGAAGGATTACGTCTAGAAATTCAAAGGTATTATTTTGTTTTTATCAAATCTATAGAGAATTGATCCTTAAAATTTAAAAGTTGAAACCCAAACATATCTCCTTCCTCAAGAAGGGCTTTGTATTGTCACCATGAAACACGCTTTAACAAACTCAAGGACTTTATGCTTGTAATCCCAACATCCAAGGAGGCTGAGGCAGGAGAGTCACATCTGAGCCACACCTGGCTGACTTTGGAGGACCCATTGTTAGAATAAAATAAAAGTCTGAGAGTGGGTTAGAGAAGCCTAGAGATGCAGCCCACAATGGGCTCAATTCTATTAATGATCCCCCTAATCTCCCCCACACAAACCTTGAGTGGGGGTAGACTAAGAGAAGTTGCTCTTGAGCTACAGAAATGGAAGTGAAGTAAGAGTTCTTGATTAAGGAAGAACAATAAAAGTTGTCAAGTTATTTTAATGATCAGGTTCTCTGTCAGTAACATTGAAATTGGGCATTTTTAGTAAAATTACAAACTGAAATAAAAAATATTATCAGTTTAAAGCTAGTTTCATGTGGACTTATCGCCATGAAGCTAATAATTTTTCCAACCAACAATAAAAATTTTGGATGGTCACTTAATATATGTACAACAAAACTGTGTGCCCCAAGCTAGGTCTAGAAGTCTTAACAGCACTGGCTCACATTTCAGATCACTGTTAACATAATGCCATTTCTTCTGTGGTATATTTAACAACCAAAGAGCACAGAGAAGAAGGGAAACATTTGTTGGACGTTATTTCTGTCACCTCTACTATAAACATAACCTCTTAAAACATACAACAAACAGCATTCTGCTCCTCAAAACAACACACCATCTGTGCCAGGAAGGTTTTATCCTGTAGTGCTGCCATTTTCACAAAAATGTAACATCTGCAATGACTCCATACATATAAATAAAACAACACAAATTTACAGACCTGACAGCAAGAGGAAAAAATAATCATAGCTCATTTCAATCATCAGAGAAAAGACAGCCAAGAATTCCATACTATCAACTGACCTAATTTTAAGGGACTGCTTCAACCAATTCACAGCAAAACTTGAAAAATGAAACACATAAAATAAAATGCATCTCTGATACACCTTCTCAATGTCTGTGGCTGGTGTAATAGAGACAAGACAGAGAATTCTTAAATTAAAACGAAGGGAGGCACTAGATAACCCAGTCAGAAAATACATGGACCCCAGACTTACACAAAATGAACTTCTGGGGTTTTGGAGAAAATGATGCTGGGTAGTGCAATGAAAATCATATGGCACCAGATACAGAAGAAGTTAAAGGGCTGGCTAGTCTAATGTCAGTGAACAAACTCAGTGTGACAAGCCAACTATATCCAGGACACAGATACACTATACCAAGCATACAGACACAACTTTATAGGTAAACATGTATTTTTCTAGTTTTACTTAAATATTACTTTTAACATACCACTATACCTTAGAGTTTGGGGAGTTAATGTTTTACTTCATGATTTCTCCTAAAGATTTTATGACTGGAAAGGCTTAAATATAATCCTTTGTATCTAACTGCTTTTTTGTATCACGAAAGTCTTTAATAGATATTTGCTGAGCAAACTGTGAGCCAGGGACAGGTGCTTTCCATACCTCAGTTAACAAAAGAAAAAAATAAAGAAGGGAAAAATGTACTTTTCTGTAATTTACATTCTGGTAATGAAAGCCAGATAACAACAAATGTAATAAATAACTATAGTCAGTGTTAGTAAGCGCTGTACCAAAAATTGAGCTCCTAAATGAACGGGGTGTGGTGATAGAAGGGAGATTTTGGAAGCAGTTGAAAAGATTTTTCAAATCTGCACTTTTATTCTTAGACACAGGATTCAGTTCTTAGTGGAGGTGTCTTATCCATTGGACTAGTTCTAACTAATGAAATGTTAGAGCTTTAAATTGGATTAACTGCTCCTTGTTCAGGTTTCTTAGCTGAAATCCTGGCTCTAAGAGGAAGTCTTGGCGGATATCATAGGCCCAGGGCCTACAAGAGCAGCGGCTGCTTCTCTCAGGAGTCCTGCAGGTACTTCCTAGATGGTCATCACCTAGTAGGACTTCATTTTGTTGCTGACACATAACCTCTGTATAAAATACCGAGAGCATCCAAGGACAGATCCATCACAAGCTCTGGTAGCAAAACGCCTTCCTGAGACACAGCAATAGGGACGATTCAAACAGCGTATTTATAAATATGCAAGCTTGTCAGACCACGCAAAGGTAAGTTGTACTTTGTGTTCTTCTCACACCAATACACCGTTAACTGAAAAGTCCTCCTCAACACACTGGGAATGAAACACAAAATTAAAAGTCACAGATTCAGTTAAAACATTAACTCGTTGGCCTAATTTTATTCTTATAAAACAGAGTTTCCTAGAAGTTACAACTGCAGGAAAGTTTTGAATAATAAAAGAGAAAAATGAGTGTTTTCCAAATCTCTAAGTATATAATGGAGGTTTATGCATAGCAGAAATTATTTGCTCTATAATTTATTATTTCATCCATCAATTTAAATGACATTGTTAGAATAATTCATAGTGAACTGAATGACTGATTTTGTGTTACAAGATATTTCTAAAGTGTCTGCACTTTTTATATCAGTCAGCAAAAGAACTACAGAAAGAAATAACAAAGAAATTCCACATGTAAAACACTATGCAGTATAAAATTAAACACTCTCATGTGATGAGGTTGAGGAGACTAAGAAACCTAGCAGCAGAGCCATTTGGCAGAGTCACGAGGTAAATCCAGAGTGAAAGTCTTGAGTTAAAGCCACACAGTTCTACCCTGACACTAGTTTTAATCTATTAATCTACAAAAAGATCATCAGCCTGGAAGTTAAGACAGTGAAAGGCAGCGCTCTCATCCTCAAGCTTGGAGCTGAAAGGAGTCAAGAGAACAAAAGCAGACATCTGCTTTGTCCACATCAACTAAGCATCTCAGTAATATCTTTTTTTCCTAAAATAGAGTCAACAACAAACAAAATTAAAACTCCACCCAAAGATACACAGCCAGCAGCACTGGGAGCCAGCAAGGAGAGAGAAAGAATATAAGAATAAAAGGGAGGCACTGCAAGCTTCAAAAGAGAATGGTGACTGCTGTAAGTTTAAGCTTGACATTACTAGTATTTATAGAACAGGACTGTGGAAAGAAACATGTCAGTGTTTAAATGAGAATTAAGTTGTGTCATATACTGGTACAAATTCTCAATGTGGAGTGTAATTATGATGTGTATATATAATGTAGCAATAAAACGTATCAATAAAATAATAAATTGAGTCAGACCTCACATTTCTGATTAGTATGACATAATCTTTCAAATATCTTAACACTTCATATAATTCTTTCTCCTAAATATCAAAGATACTTTGTGTGTATGTATATTTTGGAGTATGTTAAAGCTATGGAAATGTCCCTAGGTTAGTTCCAGACATAGACTAAGGAGAAATGTAATTATGAAACACAGTCAAAAAGTAGCTGGACTGGGCCGGAGATTTAGCTCAGTGGTTCTGGCACTTGCCTCGCAAGCGCAATGTCCCGAGTTCAATCCCTGGTAACCACATACAATGCTGGGCATGGTGACTCACACCCACCAGCAATCAATACCACATACCACAGTGCTGGGCGTGGTGGCTCAGGCCTGTCATCCCAGCACTTGGGAGACAGAGACAGGAGGATTGCTGAGTTCAAAGCTTGCCTAGGCTACATAGTGAGCTCAGAGCCAGCCTGAACTACAAAGAGACCCTGTCTCAAAAAAAAAAAAAAAAGTAGCTGGACTAAAGAATGCCAGTGGCTTTTGTTTGCATGCATTTGCACAAAAAGGCTGAAACTCTGATGATTTGGGGAACAGTTTCAAATACATGGCATTTGTTCTTGGCTTCTGTAATACTGACAATGCCTAGAGTGAAACTGGAACTCCTGGAAAGAACTCTCTACTTCTTGTCATCCACCACACTTCACACTGCACATTACAGAGATTTACTTGATTTAATTCTAGAAAGATGGCATCACTGCTGAAGTAGTGAAGAAATGAAGTAAAGAGCCAGAAAGGAGCTTCCAAGCTAGAGAGAGCTCGGTACGAGTTTAAAATTCCATTTCCATCCAACCGTTGTTTGACACTTACTTTGTTAATGAATTTATCCTAGTGTATGTAGCTGACATAAATGTTTCAAAATTCTTATTATTTTATCCATTTATTCTAAAACCACTTTTATTTTTAAAAGACAATTTGCATTCTTCTGTAGAAGTAGTATATTTGTCTAGCAAATGAAGAATAATTTAACATCTTCAAAATATACTATCCTGCTTTACATTCTACATGTTTTCCCAAAGGTCAGCAGAAATTACTGTGACATCTCATTTATGCTGCCAGAGGTGACACAGGATGAAGCCACTTACCTCTAAGGTAAAGGACAGAACCACATCTGACTTGGACAGCTGAATCTCATTCTCGTCTCCAAGGTCCAAAAATGCAGAATTCTGTGACCGTTTTAATTTTTGTAATTTAAATTCTGGACCACCCTTTGAGACAGGAAGACTTTCCAAGTTGGCCATTAGCAAATTCACAGAAGACCTCAACTCTTCAATATACATAGTCTCCATTTCTTTTGCTATAAATTTGGGGAATCTTCTTTCCTTAAAAACAACATATACAACAACAATGTTAAACAAGCCATAGTTCAATTTTATCATCAAAGATAATAAAATGGATATAATGTACTCCCTTAGAAGTTATGAGACTCAATATAATCTATATACTCTCATCAGTGTCATGCTTTGGAAATTTTTATTTCTTAAATATATAATTCACATTTACTTTGTTTTTGGTAAGATCTGCAAAAGAGAAAAACCCCAAACAGGCATATTCTGTTTTTGTTTTAATTAAGATCTCTTATGTATGAAATGCTTAATTGGTATATAAGAAAATATTCAGACTGTATAGTTATACTAGTAGAAAAGTAACATTTTAACAATATCTTTCACCACAGGTGTGCACTGTTGGGAGGGAAGGAAATTTATACATAAACATTCAATAAAATGATTATTAATTAATGTCATGAATATATTTCTAGAATTAGTTAATGTTGATATAACACAAATGTGCTAAAATCCCTTATGGCCATAATTCAGCACTTTTTTATTTTTTTACTAAAGGTTTAGAAAAATTTTAGTGCAAAAGGCAATTTTATGAAAAAAGTATGTCAAGTGAATGAGATTCAGAATACCCATTTGGAAGATTCTCTTCTCAAATTGAAGTACACAAATGTTGTCATTCAATGCTTTTATTTCTGCTATGAGTTGAGTTTTTCACTTATTTAGAAGGACCTCCCAAATAATGATATTTAGGTACTGCCAAACTGTCCTGATAGAAAACTGTACCACTTTGTATGTCCCTAAACGGAACAAGAGAGCAGCGTTCCGTTGGGTTGTGGCCTCCTTTCAATCTCACCACCCTGGCAGTTGGCTCTTCTCTCTTCAAAGCAGAGGTGGCACACAGCACAACAGCAGTGCCAGGCTAACATTTCTTCCTCTGCACACTGGCTGGTGATGAAAGCTGAGAGCAGCCTTCTGTCAAATGGACCGATGCACCAGGAAATCACGGCCCCAACATTCCCTTCCCTCGGTACCATTCAAGAGTAACCTAAGATCTATTTATTACACTTATAAATTTATTATACTTATAAATAGATCTTAGGTTACTCTTGAATGGTACCAAGGGGAGGTAACATTTATGTAAATACCGTATCTTTTCTCTGGTATGAGAACCTGTAGATGTAAATGAGTTCTAGAATATATGATAGATTTTGTGAAATAGGAAATATTCAAAGGGAAAGTAGTAGGGGAAAGTAATGAGGAGAAAGAGTAGATATGATTTGAAAAGAAAAAGCACATGTAATAGGGGTGAGGGGTTGTTGGGTGGTAGGGATATAGGTAAAAATGAGAACTCATGTCATATACTGGTACAAATTTCCCAATACTGAGTGTAATTGTGAGCGGTATATAAAATGTACCAATAAAGAATTCAATTTAAAAAAAAGTAACCTAAGGTGTGGCCAAACCTTTCTCTGGGTGCTTTTACTTATTCTCCTTTCTCTCTGTTTCGCTCTGTCTCTCTGTCCCTCTGTCCCTCTGTCTGTCTCTCTGTCTCTGTCTCTCTCTCTCTCTCTCCTGGTGGACAAAAAAATGTCATGCCTCTTTAAGAAACCACAGCGACGCACAGAAGCAGGTGACACAGGTGGCGCGGATGATGCAGATGATGCGGATGATGCAGATGATGCAGATGATGCCAGTGACTCACATGACGCAGACCAATCACACATTGCTAAATGCTGCTTTCACCCTTGGGCCTAATCACACCCCACCGTGAGCACTGTTCCCGCCCTCTCATCTGATCACATCCCAAGGTGCCCTATGTGGAATGCCTGTAACTTCCAAAAAATAAAGAAAAAGCCGCACAACCCACACAGAGTCTGGGTATTGTGATTCCGCATCCCCGCTCACCCCCCGCCCCCCGAGGCTGTCAAGAGACGGAGATGGCACACTAACCGGACCGGGCCGGATTACAACTGGCACCCAAATGTGGGGCGCACTGCTGTGGGTAATCCTCCCCCCGTCAGCACGACCCCACGGGGCAACAGGGACTGACAAAGACAGTCCCTGCTGCCCAGCCTGGGTAGCCCACACCCAGGCTGAGTCACTTTTGGCCTGTCAGGTCCCCGGGTTGTCCGCATCAGAGTGCTCGTCAGTTCTCACCTAGAGGCCCTAGCGCTGCCGTCAGGCAACGGCTCGCCCTCCCCTCAACCTCTGCCTGCCAGGCCCGGCTGCTGCGCCCATCAGGCGACTGCTTCGCCCAGCTCCCCATACCTTCCCCTCTTGTTCTGCCTTGCCTTCCCTGACCCCTCCATTCATACCTTACTTGGTCTGCTCACTGCTCTTATGGCTGGGATCCTCCACACTGTGGCCACCACCCCCACGCCGCTCCGCCAAGCCGCCATCTTCCCCTCAAGCTCCCACGCCGGCGCTGGCACTGCTAGCCCGCTCTGTTCCCCTCAGGCTGCCATGCGGGCACGGCCATCTTGGGATCACAAGCCCCAGGACGATACGCCGTCACTTTACCCTCTGGTTCCTGCACAGGTTCGGCCTTCTGCTATCTCTCCCCAGATTGCCCCAACAACTTCTCTGTTGCTTTGCCGTTATGGGTATTCCCTATAAACTCAAGACTGATACCTTTCCTTCCTTGCTTCCATATTCAGGATTTCACGGCATTCCCTACAATCAGCAAGAACAGGCAATTGTAGAAAGGACAAACAAACCCCTTAAAAACACCCTTAAAAACCAGGCCACCTCCACCACAAGCTCTTCCCCACCAGATAAACTTGCACGTGCCCGTTTCACCATCAATTTCCTTTCCTCTGATGATCAAGGTCTTTCCCCATCACAGCAACATTGGCAGCCATTCAATACAGCTCCACCAGCCCCCTTCATCTTATGGCGTGATCCCTGCACCAACTTATCCATGGCCCAGCCCCACTTTTAACCATGGGGAGGGGATATGCTTGTGTTTTTCCACAGGACTCCCCTCAACCTGTCTGGATCCCATCAAAAAGTGTCAAGCCTTACTGTTCACAGACAGCAATGAGATCACTCAAGCAAACAGCCACCGAAAATGATCCTGGTGACTCTTCTGCTCATACTCCAACATCTGATACCAGCTGATCATACATAAATCAACCTTTAGCCAAGAATTCAACTGTTGCCCTGATGTCCTGCATCTCATCAAAACGATTTAACCATTCTCACCCTGGATCCTCCACTTTTGCAGGTTTCCTCCCACAGCATGGCTTTCCGTAAATCTCACTGACCCTTGGTGAGACTCCAATCCCCTCTTTAACACTGTGCTTTGTTCTAGAATGAACCTCCAACGTGTTCGCCACCAAAGAAACTTGGGAACATCTGCTATCATACCAATAATTGTCTCACTAGTTGCAGCAGTTGCTGTGAAAGCTACTGCTTCTGTCACCCTCTATAACCAGATCTCAACTCCCTCTACTATCACTTCCCTCACCATAAATACTTCCCGAGCCCTGCGCCAAACAGCCATAATGTTTAAAGACCTCAGAAAGGTGATGCTAACCCTCCAGACCCAGGTAGACAACATTAGTAAAGAACTTAAACTCATGGAGTCCAAGTAAATTGTGCCAACCTCACCAACCTGTTTGATTACCTGTGGCACCCCTGGGACACCACTTATGATGCCCATTTTTAAAGGACCTCACCAGAACTATTATTAACATAAATGCCACCAACGATCTCACCTCCCTGGTGCTCGAGGACGCTTGGGACACTACCTGGTTGGGACTTTAATGGGTTTGACCGTAAGAGAGTGTGTGGGTCACAAGTCTAATTTTGGGATTCTCTTATGTTCTTGTGGTCATTGTAATACTCCTGACTCGCACCATATATAACATGACAGTAAAGGCTCGTTGGCAACACATTCAAACTCACAAAGTATCATATTATCAAAACTGATATACACCACCAGGAGAGAAATGATAGCCAGGTAGAAAGAAGTGTGGCTAAGCAAAGTACAGCAGGTCTACATCTCCTAAGCCATAGGGGATGTGCATGGACAGGGCGAAACCCAGACAGATTTAGTCGAGCAGGGCCCACCGTTAAGACACTCTTTTGACACAGGCACCAAGATGGGTGTACTCCCGGTAAAAGCTCCTGGATCACGTCTGACAGTTTACATCTGATTGATCCATGACAGCCCAATCTGTACTAAGCTCCCATCGGTCGCTCACATCCTCCTCCCCTACACTGGGCCAGAAGGCTGGTCAATCAGTGACAGGTAAGATTTCTCCAGAGTGAAACAACCTAAGCCAGGTGCAGCTGCACAGCCCAACAGAGACCTAGATGAGACTGATTAGCCAATGACGGGTGAGATTCCTCTAGTGGGAACAACCTAAGACAGGCACAGTCACCCAGAGGTCTTTTTAAAAACAAAAAGGAGGCGATGTGGCCAAACCTTTCTCCAGGTACTTCCACTTATTCTCCTCTCTCTCCTTCTCCCTCTCCCTCTCTCTTTCTGTCTCTCCTAGTGGACAAAAAGATGTCATACCCCTTTAAGAAACCACAGCAAAGCACAGATGCAGGTGATGCCAGTGACACAGATGACGCAGACCAATCATACATTGCTAAATGCTGCTTTCGCCCTTGGGCCTAATCATACCCCACCGTGAGCACTGTTCCCGCCCTCTCATCCGGTCATATCCCAAGGCGCCCTATGTGGAATGCCTGTACCTTCCAAGAAATAAAGAAAAAGCCTCTCAACCGACACGGAGTCTGGGTGTTGGGATTCCACATCCTCACACATCCTCCTGAGGCCTTCAGATGATGGAGAGGGCACGGTAACCGGACCAGGCCGGATTACACTAAGGACTTCACTTCTGCATGACAGGGACAGGGCGACAGGGGCAGCCTGACACACCTGCTCGGCTCTGTTTGTGGGATGGCACGGAGCATTCGGCACTGCCTGTGCATCAGTCCCACTGTCTCAGGCCACCTGTTTTTCTCCCTCACACACAGCATAACCTTCACATATTTATTTTAAAAATTTATCTGTATATAATCATTAAAACTGCATTTTTGGAGAGAATATATAAATTAATAATAAATGTTCATGAAGAAGATCTTTCTTCTCTAAAGTTAAAAGCCAAATTCCAAAACGTTTCCATTCTCGAGGAAAATACATAGTCTTTATCTAAGGAATATGTTTCCTTTGAAAAAATAAAACTGCTTTGCAATGAATTTTCAATACATGCAGAGAAGAACAAAAAGCCATAAAACAGTTTTATATTGAGGGATCAACTTCCAAAGCTATGTGCAAGACCAGAAATAAGGATCAGAGTGCTGGTCCTTTTAGTATCACATGGGGCAAAGGCTGACCCATGACCACTGGGGGAGATGTACTTAGTTCATCTTCCTGTTCAGTATTGATCAGCAGTTCCAGACAGTGAAGCTACATGTTATCTTGTGAGATTTTGTCTGAAAAACATGCAAATATTTGTCTGGAGAGTAAAATAACCTTAGAGTTACAGTTAGAACTGTCTTTGAAGTTAACTAGCTTTGTATCTAACCCAGAAATCTTTAAAAATGCCCTCAAACATCTAATTTCTTAAATGCTCCCTGGATTGGTTTTAACATTTAGCTGGTTTGCTTGCTAATTACATATTGAATAAAATCTTTATTGTATCTTTACAATACAAGAAAAATCTTTATTGTATCTTTTCCACATGAACAATCATATATCTGTATGAAAAAGTCATGATTTTGTCTTTTAATAATTATGTCTTAACAAATCAGAAGGCAAACATATTACACGCTTGAGAGTTCTGAAACATTGATTTTTTTCCAAGTTTTCAAAGGTGGTATTTTATAGACAGCATAGCATTCGTATGTTTTGTATTTAACCTTTGTTAAAAATATTTCATTCACTATCTTCTGTCAACGGCTGGCATCACCAACACTGACTAATTAACCAGCATTTTCAAGATTTTCAGGGAATCAACACTCTAGTAGAATTTCATTTTTTCCTCTGAAAAATTGTCCCAACTCTCTTTTAAAGCTTTGAGGTTTATTAGTTGTATTTCATAAGCTTTATTTAGCATGTTAAATTGATTCTTTTGTGGAAACAAAAGCGACTGTATATGGGATCAGCAGATATGTTATATTTGATCTTTTAAAGTAGAATGGAATCACATACAGGTTTATTTTCTTTTTATTAACTGTGGATTGCTCCTATACACCCTGGTTTAAGTATTCCTATTCACTCCTCTGCCCAACATGGCATATTAATAGCTCTTAGACATAATATATATATTAAAACATTAGTTCATAGAAATGCATCATTATTTTAATTCAGTCACATCTTTCTAAGTGCTCTTAACACAGGTCTGCAATGCATTAGCCGCTTTCAGAGGTTCTGATCATGGGGTGGCTCCTGCAAGTTGATCTCTGCTCAGCTTTCTGTACCAATAATGCTTAACATCTCTAATCTGAAGTTTGAAATGCTCCAAATCCACAACTTTTTAAGTATCAACATGACACGGTGGAAAATTCCATACCCAGCCTCATATGAGAAGTCATGTGAGGAATCATGCTCAAAACACAGGTGTACCACAGTGTTGGATTTCAGGCTTTTTCAGATGTACATGAAGCATAGATGACAGTTATGTTTAGACTTAGATCCCACCCCCAAACTTAAGGAGCAGTGGTAGGGGAATGAGCCTAGATTAGGAGTCAAGGCCTGAGTTTGAGGCCTATGTTGGTCATTAATTATATAATCTTTTTTTAAAAACTGTTTCAGCTTTTTCTTAATTGAATTCTTTATTGGTACAATTTATATACATCTCAAAATCACATATAACATTGGGAAATTTGTACCAGTATATGCCACAAGTTAATTCTCATTTTTACCCATATCCCTACCCACCCCCCCTCCTCCCCCCTTTGTACATGCTCTTTTATTTTCTTTCTGTATCACATTTATTCCTTCCCCTCATCACATTGCCACATCAAGTATATAATCTTAATGAAGAACATAATCATTCTTAAACCTTAGTCTACTTATCTATAAAATTTATATCATCAGTCCTCGTGGGCTCAGAGGACTCCTGCAGAAATGTAATACAAGGGGAGTAACTGTAATTAGCCTCATATTTTATTAACATGGCTTTGATTTGGTGAAACTGTGAAGAACAAACTAACTGCTATGTCAATATTTCACCAAAAGGCATCTTATTTTTAGAACTATTTCCCCTTCCAACACCATCTACTTTACTTCTTTCTCCCCACCTATCCCACTTTATCAGTATTTCTGATGGACACCAAGGAGGCCCCTAAGGAGAAGGCTTTATGTGTTCATTCCTGATCTTTTCCCTCAACCCAGATCAGGACTTTGGCAAATCAGCATATCCTCCTTCAACTTTCCCTCTGTACTGGTAGCCACCCAGATTATAACTTAAACTGTTTTCTAAAGCATACATGTTCAGCAGGACCTTGGAGGAGTAAGTGTAATTTACAATTGTGTGCCAACCTCAGGTATAATTTACATAAAAAGAAAGAACATCCAAATCCCAAGCACAGGGCAGGTCCCTTCCAGGCTGTCAGCACATCCCTGGATGCTCTCAGCCTCCACCTTTTAGGAAAACCAATCACAGGCTAGTGTAGGCCAGCTTCTCTCTAAAGCTGCTAATAGCTGTTTGAGTTCTACCCTATGAATTCCAGTAAGAGTGACAAGAATGATGTGTTGCCTCTCTAAATAACTAGAGAACAGGAATGAGGCATGTAGTTCCTTCTGCTTCTTGTGTGTGAATGTAACCTATTAGTTACTAATTCCATGTCCTGTATCTTCTCTTACCTTTAGGTTCTTCTATATCCCTGACTTGGTTCTCCGGATCTAGTTTCATCCTTATTAACCAACTTCTCTCCAATTTTCATTTTTTAAAATTCTTTATCTTTTGTATTACTTTTTGGCTTAAACTTTCTCTACTTCTCAATTTAGATAAAGGTTTCAGCATTCTTCAAACATGTCATTTACTCATATATAACTGTTTTCCTTACAGAAATACAAACATTTAATTGTTAAAATTGTAATGTGAGGCATACCAAGGAATGGAAAAGCCCACTCTCTTAAGAAACTGAATATAAGTACATATATTTGTTAAGCTGTAATCTGGAAAGCTATAAGTAAAATATCTATGCACAGTCATGTATGCACACTTTATAAAAGGGAAAGAAAGAGAAGTCCACCATCCAAATACTCAAAGATTTGCTTTACAGAAGATAAATAAAAAAGTTTTTTAGTCTCAGTAATCCATGGTAATGTAACTGCAGTTCTACTGGGAGAAGATTAAAATTTTGTGTTACTGAAATAAATTAATCTATCAATTCACGTTAAAAAAATTTAGATAATTAAAGTCCATTTTCCCTAAAAAATTCTTATTAAATAGAATTTCATGAATTTAGTTTGAAATCTACTTCTGTTCTCTGAAACACTGACTACACAAATAAAATACCATATTTTATCTGTCATTTTGTCCTCGATACTTCAAATGGTATTTTTCATATATTTAATCACGCAAGTATTAGTTTATATTATTATTACCAACTACTGTGATAGATATTGTGGAATATAACATATGACTTAATGTGAGATTTTCTCCCCAATTATATTTTACTCAGTGCAATATTAAAACTATCCTAGATTGGCCATAGCAGTTAGAGAAATTCAGGTGTTACTTTAAGAGAAATTCATGAAGATTATAAATGAGTCATGGTAGCACATGCCAGTAAGCCTAGAACTCAGCCAGATGAGGTAGCAGGATCAAGAATTTTAGGCCAGCCTGGGCTACACAGTGAGGTCAGAGCCAACTTCTTCTACTGCCAAACTTTGTCTCAAAAATTCATATATAAACATTTCACATATTTAAGGTAGATATCCAAAATGGATAGTATGTTTCACTTAGACAATATGCATTCAAGTATTCAGGATTAAGAGGTATACATGTACAGGAAAAATGAGTGGAGGAAAACTGATGAATTAGGTTGAGCATCTTTGCCTATGAAACACACTTTACGGTATGTTAATGTAAATAACTTACCTTTGCCATTTTTTCTGCCAATTGCAGCCGACCATCAAGCTCCCTTCTGATCTGGGCCGCTTGTTCATCTGCATTATCCAGCTTAAAAATAAAATCATAATGGTAATATTTACACACATGTGTACATATGTTACTATGTAATGTCATGATACATAAAGATTAAATGGCTGAAAAACAGTAATAAATTCCCCAGGTATTTATTGAGAATGGACTCTGGAAACTTTTTCAGTTCCATTGGTAGTCCAATTGAGTTACTGTTTCACTGGGTTTTGTCACAAACACATTAATGAATCTCTAAGAATCAGTTGCTTGGTTTACTAAGAAAGGGAATTATAATAATTCTTTGCCCAGTTTGTTCACAAAAACTCTAAACCACGAAGTCCTTGATTCCTCGGGATTCCAAGTCATCATCACACCTATTCAGGGCATCCTTTTCTCCCCAGGATGGTAGTTTTGAACAGTTCCAGATAGATAACTTCTTCTCATCTTTCAAATTCCCACTGTGCATTTTTCAGTGAGATTGAGTAATGTTTTACATCTTTATGTGCACCTTTAAAATAGTTCCTTCATTTTTACAGTAAGTTTGTATTGCTGCTAAACAATGAAAGAGCTATTTGAATTGAATGGCACAATTTTCTGCCATTTCAATCTTCATATATTCTTCATTCTAATACCAATAGACGCACACCGCCAAGGACTGACTCCACTTTTTTATTAGAACTGCATTCTCTTCTAAGTTTAACTAACAGCATGTTATTACCATTTCTTAGAAACTCCCCATTTACATGGAAAATCATTTTCATTTTTCCTGGAAAAACCATAATCCATAACTTTTTCTATAATTTCCTTTAACATTACTCACAATTCCTATTTTCCCACTCTGTATACTCCATTTTCCTTTATTAATTTTTGAAAAGTGTTAAATTGAGGATACAAAATATTAAATATCTCTAGACTCATTTCTTTCCCTCTCCTGCTCTTACCATTAAACAGCCTGGAACACATATTAAAGCACATTTTGGCAAGGGCATGTGTCCATACTGTAGTAGTAGGGAGCCCAGCATTAAACACCCAGGAGAACAGCTCCACCCTCTGCTGAAGAATACACTGACCATGCTGGATTTAAAAACCAGCCTGGAGGGCCGGAGGGTTAGCTCAGTGGTTCCGGTGCCTGACTCGCAAGCGTAAGGTCCTGAGTTCGATCCCCGGTAACCACATAGAATGCTGGGCGTGGAGACACGCCTACCAATAATCAACACCGCATACCACAGTGCTGGGCGTGGTGGCTCATGCCTGTCATCCCAGCACTTGGGAGGCAGAGACAGGAGGATTGCTGAGTTCGTGGCGGCTTGCCTGGGCACCATAGTGAGCTCAGGGCCAGCCTGAACTACAAAGTGAGACTCTGTCTCCAAAAAAAAAAAAAAAAAAAAAAAAAAAAGATTTAGTCCAGAATCTGCTGGTTCTGAGGCTGAGACGGCAGACAACCATTGCAGAGGAGAAACAACATGGCGCTCAGAAGGCAGCAAAGGTACAGAGAGAGTTTAACAGCATCTTTCTGCCCCTTGTATCTTATTCATACTGCCAGGACTAGGGTGGTGCCAACTCTCACTCTTGTGCAGTATTCAGAGATCACACGCCACAGTCCAGGTTCAGCCACCTCTGAGGAAGAAAGTCCCACCTCATCTGCATGAGGCTTTGGGGGACATCGAAACACAAATCATAAAAATAAGCAAGATTTTTTTTTTTTTTGAGACAGGGTCTCACTTTGTAGTCCAGGCAGGCCCTGAGCTCACTATGTAACCCAGGCAAGCTCAAACTCAGCAATCCTCGTGCCTCTGCCTCCCGAGTGCTGGGATTACAGGTGTGAGCCACCACGCCCAGCAATAAGCAAGATTTTTAAATGTAAATCCTTATAAAGGAGTTTCTGTCATTCTAAAAGACCTATAAACTGTTTGTTGTAACTAATTAATATGATTCAAAGTCAAACAGAAAAGTTACTTTCCCTGTGACTGAAACCAAAATAACGAGAATTGTAAAATTTGTATAACAGCAAAGAAAAATATTAATCCAGGTCACTGAAATCTCTCATTACAATCTTCTTAGATAAAAATGATGAATCAGAACACTCTAACTACAATGATAGTCCAAATGGAGTAAGTGCAGCATTCCACGTCTTCTGAGAAGTAAATGCTGACAGACATTTTTCCACAGAAAAATAATATGAAGATTGCTTGTACCTTAAAGATTTATAGTTTCCCTCTTTGTGCCTTTTTTTCCTGAATTTCTACTCTAGTTATGGCATTTTTATAAACCGTATTATTATTTTCTTGTAATATGTATCCTTGCTCTTTAGTATAAAAATACCTAACTAGGGTTTATACTGTTTTGCACATTGGATATTTTCCTCAAGATGAAATCAGAATCGGTTCACTTTAATATTATCTATAGATGTAACATTATACAGACGATCTACCATAAGAAGTAATTGGGATAAACTTGATGTGGACCCCAGAGCACACTATTTTACTAGTTAATCGGGTAGTTAGTTCTCTAGCAGCTCAATGTTTGTCACTGCCGAACGCACACTAATTTTTGCAACAGGGCCTCACAATATTGATGAAAAGCTTTATTTTTACCAAATTGATTTATCTCATCAAGAATTCTAGTTATTCACCACCCTTATGCAAATTAGAAATTATTTACTCTAAAGATGAGCCCCACCTACCCCCGACTGCCAGCCCCGCTTTCCGCGCTGCTCCTCCGCCCTCTGCCCGCAGTGTCGAGCCTGGTCCCTGCCGGACTCCACACCTCTGACGCCATCTCGGGTCAGTACCCAGCCTCGGACCATCCGCATTTTCAAAGGAAGGAAGCCCTTTCTTTGCAGCATCGCATGGTGATTGCAAATTGAAACGGACCTTCTCTTCTTCACCGCCCACCCCTCACTATGGCTAACCTACTTCTATAATCAGACGGTAATCTCAGAGGTGCCAGTGAAGGGAGAAGGTGGAAAGGTGGAAGCAGGGAGAGCAGGGTCCGGGGAACAGAGATCACAGAAGTTAAAAATTGATTATGAATAACTAAGAATGGTGGTGCTGGATCTTAGCCTCAAATTGAGGTCTCTCATATTTCGTACAATCAACTTTTCTTCAATCTTAAACAACTACATGATCTGCACAAACTGAACTCCTCACTGTCTATCAGTTTTCCAAGTCATGTGTTTTGCTTGTGTTTCTCTTGCCAGGAATGCTCTAATATCCTACTTTGATTGTCCACATCAATCTTCTGAGCAAACTGTTTACCAACAAAAGAGCCACTGATAAGAGAGAATTCACAGTTGTCAGGGGACCAAGAGGTGAAGGGAGGGGAGAGGGAGTGGAGAGGAAGGGAAGGGAAGGGACATTAGAGGATGTAATATGTATTGTACCAGCTCCCATGATGAACACAATCATTATGTACTCCAAATATGTATTAATAGAATAAAATAAAACTAATAATTTTCAGTTGTCTTACTAATTTTCTCACGTATCTATAACATCTTTCTCGAACGCCAGTATGTGCATTTATTTTTACCTTATTTTACCTCAATAATTGAATGAAACCATTCCATCTTCAATAAGATTTTTAAAAAATAGGTTCAATTTTTTTTTTTTTTTTTTGCAGTACCAGGGATCAAACTCAGGCCTTTGTGTTTGCAAAGTAGATGTGGTATCACTGAGCTAAATTCCTAGCCCATGTTCGATTTTAATTCAAAGAATAATTTCACCTATATTTGGAAAGTTCTTAGACCCTAAAATTCCCTCTGTCTTGACTCTTTTTTCATGAAGCAATCTCTTTGAAGAATAATAACAAAAACCCTTCCTTCTTTCTTTTAGCTCACTGAGAAAGAGCTAACAACTACAAGGTAACTAATGTTCTTTTTGTAATGTCATACAACAAAAAGAACATATGTACATGAAGTTATTTCCAGATTCTTCAGAGTAAACATTCCCAGAGTGATGTTCTATATGAAAGAATCAGGTACTATTCTGTCTGTTAGATGCAACTTTTAAATGACTTCCTTATATCTACCTTCTAAATTATGTATAAAAATCTGACTCAGAAATAATGGCTCTGCCATAGGCTCTTGTAGAACAATTCAAAGCATCATAAAAATTCATTTCCCAAACCACATGTTCCTTTGAATAATAAAAATAGGAAAAAGACTAATGAGTTAATTATGTATAGAATTGCCCTATGTAAACTGAACTAAACTATATTAAATAATGGATCAAAATGTTCAAAGGCAAGAACATAAAAAACCTAACCTCAAATATAAAAATCATGAGTCTTTTACAGCCTAGAGTTATATGCACATGTATTCTAGGTATATATGTACACATACCTCTCTTTTTCTCTTTCCTTTCTTTCACAGACACACATGTAGCAACTATTTAATAATTACACTAATCTGAATAAAATAATTGAATCTACAATTATATCAATAATGAAAAAACAGTGACATTAAAAAAATTTACCCTTAAATAAAATAACAGATAATTTCACTGTCCTAGACCCTTCCCAGAACAGATTAGAACTCTAGTTCCATCACAGCTAATAAGAGCTAAATGTATTCAGCATTCACTATCCATCAGGTGTGGTTCTAACTTATCAACAAGGCATCAGAGCAACCCTAGGAAATATGCAATAGGTCCAATCAGGGCCCCACTTAGTGTTGAAAAATCAGAAGCATAGATTGTTTTAAGTAATCTTCCCACAGTCAGTTGGCTATACAATGGGAAGGCCAGTGGGTGCACTGTCCAATTTGATTCCTGGGTTCAAGGTAACCCCTCACTCCCTAGCAACTCACCACAGTCACCTTTAATTAATATGTCATTTACTAAATAGAAATGCCAAGTGGAAGCACACTGAATATCACTGTAAAATTAATGGGACAAATACTAACAAAAATATTTATCCTATGCTCAAGTTGTTAAAATGCAGTAAAAGACACATATGTATCTATAACATAGCAGAGAATGATAGGCTTTTGGTTATGGTGGAGATGTGTGATGCTTCATGAATTTTATTCTCTCCCAGTATTGAAGAAACATATATAAAGTTAGGGAAAGAAAAGGCTTTATAGAGTCAGTGGAATTTCCCTT
The DNA here is from genome assembly GCA_004025085.1 of Thryonomys swinderianus. Classification (NCBI taxonomy): domain Eukaryota; kingdom Metazoa; phylum Chordata; class Mammalia; order Rodentia; family Thryonomyidae; genus Thryonomys; species Thryonomys swinderianus. The sequence continues at coordinate 118,764 of PVIC010000097.1, read as the reverse complement.
GCATCTTGAAGAACAGAGGGGTAGGAATTCTAAATGAAGAGAATAAGATAAAATGAAGTAGAAATACAGTATATGCATGAAAAATAGGGAGTTTTCAGTTTACATATCACATAGGATATATAAAGAAATGCTGTAATTTAAAAAACATCAGGCCAAACTAAACTACACAGCTGCTAAAAGCTTAGCCAAGAGATGTGAATTTCACTCTGTTGACCAAGAGACCCATTTTCCCCTCCTCTCTTCAAAGTACGTTCAAGACATGATCAGGACAGTGTTTCAATGACGAGACTTACAGCAACTGCATGTAGAACTGGAAGGAGGACATAGGAGGGAGGTCACTGTTGGGCTATACTCGGTGCAATAAAGTCTCCAGCTGCAGTAAGGCTGTGGCAGACAGACAAGGAGTGCAGGAAATACAATATTACAGAGCGAGGAGCTGTGTCTGGTACTTGAGTTAGGGAGCCATAAGAAAGAAAGGTCTCATGATTATGAGTCAGGATGCTGACAGAGACATCAATAAAAGGGGAACCAAGTTTTCTGATGAGAAAAAAGAAAAAAATCTGAGAGTACTGAATTTGAAGGGCTTTCCATTTGTTAGTTTACCATGGGCTCAGGTGACAGAAGGGAATGAGCAGGTGATCTATCTGAAAAGGGCAGGGGCCTGTGGCGTTCAAATTAAGCCTCATAAATTTGTTTTCTTATTACTGCAGCAGTTTGCAGTGGGTCTAAATTGACATTCCAGTCCCAGTGCCATTTAATTTTTCAAACTCAACAGGGTAGCAAACCTATCTGTTTTTAAAATACTACTGCTTTTGCACTAGAACATGAGTTCTGTCAGTTTTCTCTCTATACAAACTTTGTACCATTTGCATATTCAATTAAATGTGGATTGAAAACAGAAAAAAGCTGTGCTGGTGAGTATGTATTTTCCCTCTTATCACCATTGCCTCAATAATGTACATCTCCCATTACTTAATTTTTCAATACTTAACCATTAAATGTTATTTAAGTTACATTGACATATCCATATTTATGCAGCATGTGCATTGTATTACATATTATAAATAACTGGAAGATGATTTAAAGTATATAGGAGGATTCGTATTGGTTTTTTAAAAATACTTTACTGAGAAACTTAGATGTCCTCAGATTTTGGTATCTGAAGGGGAACCTGGAACCAGTGATTCAAGAGACAAGTGTACAATGGTTAAAACCCTTTAATAATGATTTACAGACTTAGATATAAACTTCTGAAGATCTTCACATTAGAACCATGAAAACATGTGCATATCAAGTGACACTGTTTAAAATGTTTGACAGTTTAGAGCCTTTTATCAGTTTGTAACAAATAGCTAAAATTAGTAAGATCAGTTTGCTCTGTTCTATCTAGGATGATTAGAGCAAACGAAAATATTTCATTGCATTTTCTGGCCGAAAGCTAAGACTTAAGATATGGCTTAAAACAGTGTTATCTAAACAAGTTCTCACTCTGTACTCCCAACACTTATCTCTCATTAAAATGGAATACTGTGTACACAATCACCACATATCATCTCAATACAGACATCTAATGTTTCAATTTCAGTTGCATTAAAAAACCCCGCTTGGGGCTGAAGATTTAGCTCAGTGGTTCTGGCGCCTGCCTTGCAAGTGCAAGGTCCTGAGTTTGATCCCCATAACCACGTTCAATGTTGGGCATGGTGACTCACGCCCACCAGCAATCAAAACCACATCCCACAGTTCTGGGCGTGGTGGCTCACGCCTGTAATCCCAGCACTCGGGAGACAGAGACAGGCAGATTGCTGAGTTGGAGGCTTTGCTGGACTACATAGTGAGCTCAGGGCCAGCCTGAACTACAAAGCAAGACCCTGTCTAAAACAAAACAAAACAAAACCCTCTTGATCCCCAGAATTCCACTAGAAATGTGCTGATTCGTGAGAAGTGGAACTGACCTGAAACTGACCTGATAAGACTGGGCACTACATTAAAAGAGTCTCCATCAGATAAGCATTGACATTACACAGCTTTTACAAGAATTCTTTAACTTTTACTTTATCCCTTCCCATGAAAACAGGTGGTCCAGTGTTTTGATCTGTGTCAAAGTTCTGCATTGTGGGAGCACAGTCAAATTGCTAAGGATAACCCAAAGCACAAAACCAAGAGAATGTGAAAACAAATATCCAAGTGACAGCCAGCAACCAAGACCTTTGTAGGCCATGAGAGGTAAAACAACCCCACAAGCAAATGATCTAAATCCAGGCAGTGCCAGGTTCAGAAAGATGACGTAGAAGATTAGATTCTTGGTCTTTTTATTCTTTTTTTTATAAATTGAATTCTTTATTGGTACAATTTATATACATATCAAAATCATGTATAACATTGGGGAATTTGTACCAGTATATGACACAAGTTAATTCTCATTTTTACCCATATCCCTACCCACCCACCCCTCCTCACCCCCTTTATACATGCTCTTTTATTTTCTGTGTCATATTTATTCCTTCCCCTCATCACATTCCCACACCAAGTTTCCTATAGAAATTTTTGCACTCTATAAAAGCTGTCATACTTTCTAAAGCTCATTTGCATCTACAGGTGTTCATGTCAAAGAGAAGATCTGGTCATGGTCTATCTGTGATCTATTGATTTCACTTATTAGTATAACCTCCAGGTGTCTCCATTTGCACCTAAATGGGTTGATCTTGTCATTCTTTATGGCAGAGTAATACTCCATTTTAGAAAAAAAACCACATCTTCTTTATCCACTCTCCAGTTGATGGACATTTGGGTTGTTTCCAAGATTGAGCTATCATGAACTGAGCTGCTATGAACAATGGTGTACATCTGTCTTTCCAATGTGAGTTTTTAAATTCTTTTGGGTATATTCCCAGCAGGGGGATAGCCGGGTCACATGGAACCCCTAGTCCTAATTTTCTGAGAAATCTCCACACAGATCTCCACAATGGTTGCACAAGTCTGCAATCCCACCAACAGTGGAGAAGGATTCCTTTCTCCCCACAGCCACACCAGCATTTATCATTGGTTGATTTTGTGATCGCGGCCATTCTTTGTGGAGTGAGATGAAATCTCAGTGTTATTTTCATTTGCATCTCTCGAATGACCAGTGATGTTGAACATTTCTTCATACGTTTCTTGGCTGCTTTGACTTCTGCTTCTGAGAAGTGTCTGTTCATTTCAGATGCCCATTTTTGAATTGGATCTTTAAACTTGGGGAGGCTGATCTGTTTGAGTTCTTTATATATTGTAGATAATAGCCCTTTGTCTGATAAACAGCTAATAAAGATTTTTTCCCATGTTGTTGGTTGTCTTCTAGCAGTACCAGCGACTTCTGTGGCTGTGCAGAAGCTTTTCAGTAGAATGAGATCCCATTTGTTGATTCTTTCTGCTAGTTCTTGTGCTATAGAGGTTTTATTCATAAAGTCTCTGCCTAAGCCAATGTCTCCAAGAGATTTACCTAGCCTGTTTTCCAGCAGGCTTATTGTTTCTGTTTTAATGTTTAAGTCTCGTATCCATTGTGAGTTTAGTTTTGTGTATGGTGAAAGAGATAGGTCTAGCTTTAGCTTTTGGCAGGCTAAAGCCCAGTTTTTCCAGCACCATTTGTTAAAGAGGCTGTCTTTCTTCCATTGGGGATGTTTGGCTCCTTTGTCAAAGATAAGGTGGCTTAGTGTATCTGGAGTTGTTTCTGGGTCTTCTAATCTATTCCACTGGTCCTCTAGTCTGTTACTTTGCCAGTACCATGCAGTTTTTATCACAGTGGCTTTATGATAGAGTTTTAAATTGGGGATTGTAATACCCCCTGCCATGTCGTGTTTGCTTAGAATTGCTTTTGCTATTCTAGGTTTCTTGTGTTTCCAGATGAATTTTTGTATTATTTTCTCTAACTCTGTGAAGTATACCATTGGAATTTCAATTGGAATTGCACTGAATCTATATAGTAGTTGTGGGAGTATAGCCATTCTGATATTGGTTCTCCCAACCCAGGAACAAGGGATATCTTTCCACTTTCTGGTTTCCTTTTCTATCTCAGTTTTCAGAGTCCTACAGTTTTCAGAGTAGAGGTCTTTCACTTCCTTTGTTAGGTTGATTCCTAGATATTTCACTTTTCTGGGTGCTACTGTGAAAGGGATTGCCTCCCCAATTTCTCTTTCAGTGAGTCTGTTGTTTGTGTAGACAAAGGCTGTTGATTTTTGAGCATTGACCCTGTATCCAGCAACACTACCAAATTTGGTAATTAAGTCTAGCAAGTCTTTTGGTTGAGTTTTTAGGATCCTCAAGATAGAGTATCGTATCATGAGCAAATAATGACAGTTTAACTTCTTCCTTTCCTATCTTTATTCCTTTTATATTTTTGTCCTGCCTGATTGCTATGGCTAATGTTTCCAGTACTATATTGAACAAGAGTGGTGACAATGGGCATCCTTGTCTCATTCCTGATCTTAGTATTAAAGGTTTCAGTTTTTGCCCATTGAGTATGATGCTTACTATTGGTTTCTTATAAAATAGCTTGTATTAAATTGAGATAAAGTCCATCGATTCCAATTCTCTGTAGGGTTTTGATCATAAATGGGTGTTGGATTTTGTCAAATGCTTTTTCTGCATCTACTGAGATAATCATATGGTTTTTGTCCTTGAGTCTGTTAATATAATGTATTACATTGATTGATTTACGTATGTTGAACCAGCCTTGCATCCCTGGGATAAATCCGACTTGATCAGGGTGTATGATTTTCTTGATAACTCTCTGTATTCTGTTTGCAAGTATCTTATTGAGGATTTTTTTTTTTTTTTTGAGACAGGGTCTCGCTTTGTAGTTCAGGCCGGCTCTGAGCTCACTATGTAGTCCAGGCAAGCCTCGAACTCAGCAATCCTCCTGTCTCTGCCTCCAGAGTGCTGGGATTACAGGCGTGAGCCACCACGCCCAGCATTATTGAGGATTTTTGCGTCAATGTTCATTAGAGAGATCGGCCTGTAGTTTTCTTTTTTGGTGGGATCTTTCCCTGCCTTTGGAATCAAGGTGATGGTTGCTTCAAGGAATGATTTGGGGAGTACTACTTCCTTTTCAATTTCATTAAAGAGATTGAAAAGTACTGGTATTAACTGTTCTTTAAAAGTTTTGTAGAACTCAGCAGTGAAGCTGTCAGGACCAGAGCTTTTCTTTGTTGGTAGGTTTTTTATTACATTTTCAATTTCCCAGATTGATATCAGTTTGTTTAACATTTTTATATCCTCTTCATTCAGCTTTGGAAGTTCATATGAGTCTAGGAATCTATCCATTTCTTCTAGATTTTCCATCTTCTTGGAGTATAGATTTTCAAAATATGTGTTTATGATCCTTTGGACTTCTTCTGGGATGGTCTTTTTATTCTTAAAAAAAAATCAAAAGTATAACACTGGCCCATGCCTACAGGTGGGGTAAGGCAGGATGTGGCTGCTTGCAATCTTTCCCCTGAACACAGAGAAAGATCATTCTAGAGTTAAGTGTGCTCGCCATTGCTGTGCTATTGCCCCAACAGTGGCTCTGATCCAATCTCTTTCATCTAGTATAAAGGCTTCAATATTCAAATTCTTTATCTCTTGAGCCTCAAGTCTAGCAACACACATAGATTTCCTTACCAGATTCCAAGCCATTTGCTTTCTTTGTGCCTTTGTCAATATTATTTTCCTATGTTAAATAGGTACTTATTTTGCAAAAAAAAAAAAAAAAAAAAAAAAAAAAAAACCTGCTTCTTTAAAAAAATTCTTAAATTAATTAAAGCTCCAACAGAGAGATGGGTATTCCTTGCTGCTGAAAGACCTCTCATCCCTGAGCACACAGTTGGACTTACCTGACCAGGGGTCAATAAGCTCAAAGGGAACATCAGTGCAGAGGCCTTCGGCCCACCCTGTGTAGTGGCATTGCCTGGGAATGTTTTAAACAAAAGATACTGGCACTGCTCCCTGGCAGTCTGCTTTCACTTACACTGAGGTGATCTCCAAGCACCCAGCTGAAAGTTCCTTAATCTCTCCTACACTGCATTCTGGGTTGAGAAATTCTAAAGAAATCCATGCAAACTGCTGTATATAAAATTGGGAAAGTACTGCTCGTGTGTCGTGATGACTTGCTATGTTCACGTTTCTAGTAGCATACTGCACTTCAGTTGAACTATAGTCAACTTTAGATAACTCAGTTAAACTTCAGTTAAATAGCTGTCTGTCAAGCATATGCAAAGACCTTGAGGAAAGGATCAGATACATATAATACATATGTGTAATTTTAACTTTGATATTTTTATAGTGAACAACCATGAAAAATAAGGATAAACTGATAATCATACTTAAAACAGCCCACTCATATCATCCTTTTGTATTCATTAATTATCGACAAAAGGCCATGAGTGGGTTAGCAAGAAGACTTCCTTCCTACCATTACTACTACAGGGATGACTACACTTTCCATAGATAAGTTTTCTAATTTTATAAAGTAGAAAACTAGTATACTTTCTAATATCCAATGGCTGGATCTAGATAAAGAAGAAAAATATAAAAGTGCATACAAGTAGTATCCCAAAGTACCTATATTTGTACCTGGTAAGATATCAGAGAAAGAAAGAACAAATTTACAAAACATTTTAACTGAAATGTTACTTAGGAATATTATAATATAGTGCTTCTACACATAAGCTACAGATAAGAAACAATAATTCAGTTAAATGGAGCAACAATAATAAAACTTATTTGATTTATTAGGATTATATCAACGTTTCATTGATAACTTTACAAATCTAATTTTTAGATAGGAAATTTACTCAATATTACTAGACAAAAACTCAAATTCATGGGCCAGAGCTTTAGCTCAGTGGTTCCAGCGCCTGCCTCGCAAGGGCAAGGTCCTGAGTTCGACCCTGGTAACCACATACAATGTTGGGCGTGGTGACTCACACCCACCAGCCATCAATACCACATACCACAGTGCTGGGCGTGGAGGCTCACGCCTGTAATCCTAGCACTTGGGAGGCAGAGACAGGAGGAATGCTCAGTTCGAGGCTTGCCTGGGCTTCAGAGTGAGCTCAGGGCCAGCCTGAACTACAAAAGAGAGACCCTGTCTAAAAAGGAAAAAAAAAAAAAAAAAAACTCAAATTCATTTAATTGGATATTCATCCAGTTTATAGAATGATACTTTTATGTAGTAAGTAAAATGCATATAAGTATTCTGCCATTCTAATTAACAAATTTAAAATTTCACAAACCAGAATTTATGAAATAGAATTATTCTTAGTCTTAAATTTCTTCCTGGATGTATTTCCAAACAAATTCCACTGTTATTTTATAGTATTTATTTGAATATTTTCTCAAGAATTTGAGAAGTGAAATCACATATATGTGAAAATTATCTCTTATATAATGATATTTCTACACTTATTCTGTTTCCAAAGTCATCCTGCAAGTTAGCAAATCTAACTCTGTAGAATATGCTTTTATTTCTGATGAAAAAGACAAATTACTCTAAGTTAAATAAATCACCTTATCAATCACATGCTATAAAACTAAAAGAAGAAAATTAAGATTCCAATTTCCTTAGAGCCTTCACATTTCTTTCTGTCTTCCCTTTGCAGATCTTGAATGGAAGTTGCTCATTATGCATTATGGATTCCAGACTTCCAGTGGAAAAGTTTCATAGGGAAAAGGCCCAGAAATATAGTGATTATTTATGGATTTTTTTTAATAGGGTCTCGCTTTGTAGTTCAGGTTAGCCCTGAGCTCACCATGTAGCCCAAGCAAAGCTCAAACTCAGCAATCCTCCTGTCTCTACCTCCTGAGTGCTGGGATTAGAGGCCTGAGCCACCATACCTGGCACTGTGGTGTGTGGTACTGATTGCTGTTGGGCATCAATCACCACACCTAGTATGTGGTTATCAGGGATTGAACCAGGGACCTTGTACTTGTGAGGCAGGTGCCACAACCACTGAGCTAAATCTCTGGTCCTATTTATAGATTTCTTTAAACCTCTAGACCTACAGCCAAAGGTAAAACTCAAAATTCTCTTTAAGCCATAATTTCCCAAACTAAAACTTCTAGGGAAATAAAAACAACTGAACATGTATTAACCATTCACAAATAGTACTGTGTATCCCTTATAAACACGCAAACAATTACATGATACTGCTCAGGTCTTTATGTAGTTTTCAGGACAGAAGCAATGGAGGTTGAAGAGAGGATATTTCAATTAACTTTGGTTTGACTTTTGGATAAATCTGGATGAGTCACTTTCCCCAGTTAATAGAATGAGATTATAAAACATTGATGAAGGCTGCTTTTGGCAAAAAAGATCAGAATCTAGATAGCTGTAAAACTGAGTTGATTAATCCTCTTAAAACCTAAAAAGAAGAAAAAGGAGAACTTCAGAAGCAATATGGTTCTGTGTATTTTACTCTTTATTCTTGGGTCACTTTGGACTATACATCTCGCTGTAGCTTACAAAACCCTAACTACCTCTGTCATTGTCATCTCAAACTGAGCCTGCCTCCTCACTCTACTCAAAATACCAGACCTTCAGTTCCCCAAAGTAGTGCTGCTCCATAGTCTGGGTTGCTGGTCTCTCTTCTGAGAACACGTTAGTGAATGAGCAAAAATCTCATTCAGTGAATTTGTTCATGACATATGCAAAGATTATACTGTCCTTCACAACCTCAAAAGGGTAGTGCCAGGGACTTAGCGTACCTCTGTGGCACTATGGTGATATAAACTTTTGCAACAAACCAACGGAATATGTAAGTCTTCCCTGTCTCCATGCTCCTACATTGTAACACAAGGCATGGAGCGTCTTCTTGCTTTATATTCCCTGCATGGTTATGGATAATGGATTTACTAATTAATTTGAGCATACTGTACCACCTTATGTCACATTTTAAAATAATCTTTAATAAACACATTTAATTTCTGTGCATGGAAAAGCAGCTGACTAACTGGTACCATATAAGCAACACTGTTTTCATCAAAATAGGAAATAAGCAATTATTTATAAGCTATTTTAGGCCATAAAATGCAAAACCTTAACATAATCTCTAAAAGAATGTTATTTAAAATCTATGACCTTCCTTTAAATTATTCTGAAAATTGACTTTCCATTCCAGAGCAGCCTTGCTTCCTAGTTACTGCACTTATAATATTTTGACCCAATGAAATCATGGCTAGTAATTTCAGATTCTTGCAATGCTATGCTGCTTATTTTTCACGTCACCCTTTAAGGTTCTTTTCTAACTATTTCCCTTAATATTCTGTCTGAGGATGTGCAGCACTGCAGACACAACTACTCTTAACCAACAGTTCCAAAGTATGACAGTTTCCATAGAACAATATCCAATTAAGGACAATGACGGGCTTGAGTTTTACTCATTCTTTCTTAAAATCATTTGTATGTTTCTCTGATAAATGTAAATAATTGTTTCTCTTTTCATTGCCCCTGAATTCTGTATCTTCATTGTGGTAGGTGCTATCTTCAGACTTAGTATTACAGGAGGTTCCTTTCACCTTAATTTTGTTGATTAATTAGCTATTGGTTCTGATCAGACATAATGTAAACAACTGTTCATTTTTGCAAGGTAGCTTCCTATTGTCCTGCTTCTGATGTTAATATTACAGTACTAAGAAAGGAATAGAACCACAGGGAACTTCTGTTGAGATACGTGGCAGCCCTGGCAAGGTTCTGTTCTCACTTATGTCCTTTCTTTCCTAAGGTTCCCTGAACTTCTGGGCTGCTGAGGTCCTGGACATTTCCCCAGAGTTACTCTATTGTTATTCTATCTCCTAAGCTTCCTGAAGCAAGAACTACATCTTCCCATGCAATCACTGATAGCAAATACATGGGACCATTACATCTTTATTCCTCCTTTTTAAAAACATAGTGGTAGGCATTGTTACTTCTCAATATATGCCATACCACAGATCTGATCAGTTCATGTTATATGCACATATGAAAATATCACATTGAAAACCAGAATTGTGTAAAATTAATAACCATGAATACGAACATTTTTTAAAAAGAACAAGAGGCCATGCAACTGTAAACAAATGCAAAGGCGAGACTATAGCTAGTAGGAGTCTTTTCCTGACACTCAGGCAGGTGGCATACATAGGACAAAGCTGGAGCTAGGCTGCACCGCTTTGTTAGATTTAGATCCTCTTCACTTCTGGGTCCTACTCCGTTATTTCTCTTCTTAAATAATTACTTTTTTTTTTTTTTTTTTGAGACAGGGTTTCGCTTTGTAATTCAGGCTGGCCCTGAGCTCACTATGTAGCCCAGGCAAACCTTGAACTCAGCAATCCTCCTGCCTCTGCCTCCCGAGTGCTGGGATTACAGGCTTGAGCAACCAAGCCTGGTGTCTGTGGTATGAGGTACTGATTGCCAGTGGGCGTACCACGCCCAGTACTGTATGTGGTTACCGGGGATTGAACCAAGGACCTTGTGCTTGCAAGGCAGGCGCTGGAACCACTGAGCCAAATCTCAGGCCCAGATAATTACTTTTTTAAGGGGGGCTATTTTATGCGATCTCTACTGCCTTTCCTCAACCTTTCTTTTCAACCTTTGCTAAAGATCAATAAAGAAGCAAATACAATAAGCTACATAAACACACTTAAATATCTCCTTCAATAAAAGAAGGAATTGTACATGTTTTCTTATTTATGTAATTTAAAAAATAGTCCCAATTCCATAGGAAATGAGATCACTTACTTGTAAGACTACTTTCTGTCTTAAGACCATTCTAAAAAACAACTTTTAAGCTTTACTTTCAAATCACAGAATTGATGAAATTTTTAGTTTCATCTCAGACATTGCAAGAGTTTGGAAGCATCAATCCCATTCTTATAAAAAAAAAAAGCTAGACAAATCTTAAACCCATAGCTTTTCTTGGTCTTATCAGAGACCTGGTGATATAGCACAAACTACTAATTCAAAATCTAGAAAGATATGTCCAAAAAGATAGCTTACTCAGAGCCCCACTTGCTAGATGTCATACACTACAGGAATACTCGCTTACTAAGTAATTTAGACAAATTACCACAAGCTCAGTACAAAGAACAGCAACTTCTAAGGTGCAATGATAAAGGAGCAATATAAATTATACTCTACTGAGTTTTCCTTCAAGTAAACCCACCAAATCCTTGCCCTGTGGATCCAAGAAGGGGACCGTCCAGGCCAGGGCAGGAAGAAGGAAATCAAAGTTTATCTTAAATCTCTCATATGCTTCTCTCTCATGAAAGGGAAATACTCAGCCAGGGGGAAACAATGACAACTTACTTCCAATCCAGTATTGAACCCCCCCCCCCACACACACACACTATGTACAGAACTTTAAGAAAATACTTGGTAATAATGCAACCAGAAACAGAATGAAGGGATGTGGAGGCAGGACAGAATGATTCCCATAAAAAAGAGACAGATACCCTTGTAAAGGTTCTCTCTGACCTAAAGAAGACTGAAGACTAATATTCCTTAAGATTATTGAATACTCCCTCCTCTCCAAAACCTTAAATGAACAATATAAAAAATAATTACAATCCATTAGAATATTCCAGGCAGAAATTTAGGAGATTAAAACTCTCATCCAAACCATGGGGAACAAAAGTTACCAATGTAAAGATCAAGTGTCAGAACTTCAAGACAGAGTTTTTTCTTTTCTTTTCTTAGTTTTTTTGAGACAGGGTTTCCTTTGTAGTTCAAGCTGGCCCTGAACTCACTGTGTAGCCCAGGCTGGCCTTGAACTCATGGCAGCCCTCCTGCCTCTGCCTCCTAAATGCTGGGATTATAGGCATGAGCCACACCCAGCTGAGACAGAGCTCTTCTTTGTGACCATTAAAGGAAGGAATCTTAAAAACAGAAAGAGTATATAAAAATGAATCCAGAGGCTCCTTGATAACATAAAGGTAACTAAGATTAATTACTTGAAATTAGCAAAAAATCAAAAGATGGCGGAAATGACAAAGAACAAAACAAAACCCTGCGTACTGAAAGAAAACTTTCCAAATAAGGAGAATTTAACATACACATAAGTGAGTCATATAGAACCCCAAACCGCCAGAATCAGAAAAGAACCTCCCAGGATACATTAACTCAAATCATGGAAGTTAATCACAATACAAATCTTCAAAGTGGTTAGAGAAAAACATGCAATACTTATACAGGTCAACCCATTAGAATTATAGACTTTTCAATATGAAACTTAAAGAAGAATTTAAAGTAAACTGTTTTACACCCTAGAGTAATTACCAACCCAGGCTAATAATACTGCAAAATTTTCTTTCAAAATTTATGGATAAATTACACTGTCATGATAAAGAGCACCTGAAGAAACTTACAGCCATGATACCAGCACTCCAAAAAGTTCTGAAGGATATCCTAGAGATAGACAATGAAGATAACAATGGCAAAAGGTCTAAAAGAATAAACACTCTATTGGTTGAGCATTTAATAGAGGAAAAGACAGGAAATCAACAACATGAAAATAATGCAATGATGGAAATAAATTAATACCCATCAGTACTGTCAAAGTGAATAGTTTCAATTTTCCAAAGACAAAGACTGGCAGAATAGATAAAGAAAAAAAAATTCAACAGTATGATGTATACAAAAAATACATTAAACCCCAAAGGAAAATCATAGACTAAAAATCAAAGGATCCAAAGCAACATTCCATGCATCAGAACCTGAGAAAAAGCAGATGGAACTTACCCTATATTCAGACAAATTGAACTTCAATCCAAAACTTACTAAAAGAGGTAAAGGATTTCACTCCCTATTGAATAAGGGAAATGTTCAATAGAAACAGATAACACTTATTAATATGTATGCAACAAACAAAGCACAGCCAATCTCATAAAACAGGTTCTACTGGACATAAAAGATCAGATAAACCTAAAAGCATACACAGTGGAGGACTTAAGTACCCCACTATCACAAAAGATAAACTAGGTGAAAAGAAAAACAAATACCTATTGAATACAACTTTTGAACAAATGGGCTTTTCATCAACAGACTTATAAATGTGTTGATTACATACAATGGAGTACTACTTTGCTGTAAATAAAAACTAAACGAGTCATTTTGAGGCAGGAAAATGGATGCATATTGAGACCACATTGTTAAGTGGAAAAACCCAAACATGCAAGCTTAAAGAGCATATGGCTTTTCTTATATGAAAAACACAAAATACAAATGAAGAACATATTAAAAGATCAACAATAGGCTAGAGGCCCACAGAGACATCCTGGGCAAGTACGGTGCAGTGGAGGTCACAGGGAATCTCAGCAATAAAGGAGTCCAGTGCCATCAAACAGTGCCCAGGCCTGCAACTCTCCAGCTGCCCCTCAGACCATGCCCAAGGCCCACGAAGACATACTAAGTAGGGCATGGTGGAGAGAGCATAGTGAGTCTCAGCAAGAAGGGAGTTTGGTGCAACTGACCAGCACTGGGCCTTCAGCACTTCCACAACTAGGGCGAGACCAGAAGGTCTTGGAATCTCTATTTCTTTGTGGGCCGAACTGGACATGTCTGTTATACAGAGAGAGCCTCCAGACACACCACTTGCTTCTCTGTCGACACTAAAAGTGCAGCTGTGATACTGGAACCTAGACAGAGGCCTTTAGTGAGTTCCCCCACCCAGTTCACCAAGTCAAAGAAAACACTCACTAGAAGAGTGAGAGAATCCTGTTGACTTCAGCCATTGGTGAACTGGTGGAGTCTGATCCACCAGCAAAAGCCTGGACTCTTGCACAGTTCAAACCTGTAGGGGCTCATCAAACTCAACTCAGGCATTATACTCAAAAATTTGACAAGGGATGATGGCTGTCTCCTGTGATTAGTGTTCTTAGCTTTGTTTATTGTTGTTGTTGATATTGTTGCTTTTGTTGTTCTTTTTCTTTCTTACTCTGGCATAACTTTTTACTTCTCTACACTGCTAGTGGTGAATCTGTCCAAATTTGGGGTTTTCACCCCTCTCAACTGCTTGAATTTTTACAGAAGAGGGAAAATAGTCTCCTGTGCCTCAATGCTCCTAGGTACCCCTATTCTTCTCTTGCTCCTTCATTTCTCCTGTCTTCCAATCAGAGTCAGTATCTAGAAGTAAAAGGGTTTCAGTCTTCCCTAATTTCTCTTCTTTTGATATTACTATAGCAGAGAGTACAAAATCTCTAGTGGTCCTGCAGTTCTTAGTCGCTAAATCTTATATTTGTTTCTTCTGCCTCTGTTCTCCTCTGACATCTATAATACTTCTGAGGTTAATGTGAACTTTATAGATCTTTTAACCCTACTTGTAATGTTTCATTCTTCTATCTCCCTACCTCCCCAACTCTCCAGTGACCTTTTATTCCCAAAGGTGAGTGCTGCTACTTTTAAGGACTGGTATACTATAAACACATTTCTGATTAATTCTAAATTTTGGCATATGGCCATGTATGTAACTCATGAGGTCAAAGGTATCGGGATATTCATTGCCAAAGTTTATCATTTCCTGTGTGGTGTTCCATACTGCTGATGATCTGTTATGTCAACAAAGATAATGTGATTGTTCTGTTCAAATACCTTCCAGAGTGTGCCAGAACTGACAACAGTTATGGGCCATTATAAATCCAAGGAGGACTACCCAGGAAGTAGCCATCTCCTAAGGATCCAAGAAGAGAAATGCAACAAACAATGCTCAGACACCAAGCAAGAAATTAAATGAATAACATCAGCAATGACAGGAATATGAATGATAAAAAAATTCAAAAACCCAGATAAAAGATCATCACCACAGGGAAATTCAAGGAAAAGGGAAATGGAGCAAACTGAAGATCAATCACCTGTATTCTCTGAGATGATAACAAAAGCAGATCGAGTAAAATGGAAATCAGAACTGATTTCTGAGATGAAAACAGACATACTGTCCACAGTACAAGTAATGACTAATAATGCTAGAGAAGAATTCAGGAACATGTTAGAATCTCAGATAACAAAAGCAATGGAACATCTTAAACAGCTTCAAACAGAGTTCCAGATGATCAAAATGAGAATCAAAGTTTGCCAAGTAGAATGAATGTAGCTGAGGAATGAATTTGAGACCTAGAGGACAGGATCACAGTCAATGAATAGGAAAGATATAATTTATGGAAAATGGCATGGGACCATGAGAAATCAATCCAACAGCTCTTAGATGATTTAAAGAAGAATAACATAAGACTGATTAAAGTCACTGAGGAAACAGGAGATAGTGCAAAAGACATAAAAAATGTTCACAGGTATAATAGCAGAAAATTTCACAAGAAAAAGAATTGGACACACAGATAAAAGAGGCATATAGGATTCCAAATGGCCATGATATATAAACAATCTATATCTAGGCATATAACGATCAAGATTTCAGATATCCAACAAAAAACAAAATGCTGAAAGCAGTTAGACAAAAGAAAAATAAAACACATACAAAAGAAAGCCCATCAGGATCACAGCAGACTTTTCAATACAAATGCTCAACACAAGGAGAGCCTGGAGTGCAGTGCTGCACACCTTAGAGAAAGCAGCCTTTAAACTAAACTGATGTAACCTGCAAAACTATCTTTCAAAACAGGGGAAATAAGATACTTTCATGACAAAGAGCACCTGAAAAACACCACAAATACAAAAACTGCACTACAAAACATTACAAAGGACATCGTAGAAAGAAACAATGAAAATTGCAAACTCTTGAGACACAACAGTGTGAACCCATGGGGCCAAACAAGAAACTAAATGGAATAGGGCAAAAGAATAAAAAAGCCAAGAACAGGGAGACATGACAGCTCTAAGTCTGTCCGTTAACAGTCATAAGCATTAATGACAATGGACTCAAATGAGCCAATTAAGACACAGACTGGCAGAACGGAACAAGAAGCAACATCCTACAGGAGGCTGCATACAAAAAACACACCTAGCCGGGCGTGGTGGCTCACCACTGTAACCCCAGCACTCGGGAGGCAGGAACAGGAGGATTGCTGAGTTCGAAGCTTGCCTAGGCTACATAGTGAGCTCAGAGCCGGCCTGAACTACAAAGCAAGACCCTGTCACAAAACAAAACAAAACAAAACAAAACAAAACAAAACAAAACACACACCTAATTCAGAAAGAAAGACCCAGACTGAAAGTAAAGGCATGGAACAAAATTCTCCATGCAATAGGAAACTGCAAAAAAGCAGGAATGGCTATCCTATTTGCAGAAATAAACAGATTTCAAACCAAAACTTGATTAAGAGAGACAAAGAAGGCCGGGCGTGGTGGCTCACGCCTGTAATCCCAGCACTCGGGAGGCAGAGACAGGAGGATTGCTGAGTTCAAGGTTTGCCTGGGCTACATAGTGAGCTCAGAGCTAGCTAGCCTGAACTACAAAGCGAGACCCCGTCTCAAAAAAAAAAAAAAACAAGAGAGAGAGACAAAGAAGGACACTATTCTTGTACAGGGAACAATCTAAGAGAAAGAAATAACAATCATAAATATTTATGCACCAAATTCTAATAGACCTGACTATATAAAAAACAAATATTAATGGAGATGAATACAATAGTAGCAGGGGATTTCAACATCCCCACTGTCACAACAAAAATCAATAAAGAAATACTTGAGCCAAACCAAAATTTTTAATGAATGGACTTAATAAATTCCTACACATTATTTCATTCCACAAAGTCAGAATATATATTCTTCTCAGCTGGTCATGGATCATTCTCCAAAATAGACCACATGCTAGTTCACAGATGTTTGAGTAACTGCAAAGGAATTGAAGTTATCCCTTGTGTATTGTCAGACCATAGTGCCTTCAAATTGTAGCGGAGTAGCAAAAGAAACTCCAAGATCCTCACAAACATATGGAAATTGAACAACATTCTGCTGAAGAACCAATGAGTCACAGAAGAAATTAAACAGTTTTACCCTTAAATGATAGCCCCAGCACAACATACGGGAATTTATGGGACACACTGAACACAATTCTACAAAGAAAGTTCATAGCACTAAATGCCTTCAACTGGAAAACAGCAACCTCAAATAAATAATCTAATTGTGAATCTGACACTACTAGGAAAGAAGAAGCAAGACAAACCCAAAGCTTGTACTACAGAGGAAATTATAAGGATCAGAGCAGAAATCAATGGAATGGAGAGAAACAGAATACAAAAAATAAATGAATCAAAGAATTGGTTCTTTGAAAGGATAAACAAAATTGACAGACCCTTAGCCAACCTTACCAAACAAAAGAAGGAAAAGGCTCAAATCCATGCTATTAGGATCTGTGAGGAAATCACCACAGATCCAGCAGAGGTCCAGAGGATAATAAATACCTACTTTGAAAATTTGTACTCTAATAAGATGAAAAATGTAGAAGAAATGGATAGATTCTTGGACAAATATGAACTTCCAAAGTTAAATGAGGAGGATATAAAATGTTAAAACACCCCAGTATCGATCTGTGAAATGGAAAATGTAATAAAAAACCTACTAACAAAGAAAAGTCCTGGTCCTGATGGCTTTACTGCTGAATTCTACAAACCTGTTTTTTTTGTTTTGTTTTGGTTTGGTTTTTTTTTTTTTTTTTTTTTTGAGATAAGGTCTTGCTTTGTAGTTCAGGCTGGCTCTGAACTCACTATGTAGCCCAGGCAAGCCTCAAACTCAGCAATCCTCCTGTCTCTGTCTCCCGAGTGCTGGAATTACAGGTGTGAGCCACCACACTCGGCACTGTGGCATGTGGTATTGATTGCTGGTGGGCGTGAGTCTCCACGCCCAGCACTGTATGTGGTTCCCGGGGATCGAACCCAGAACCTTGCGCTTGCAAAGCAGGTGCCAGAACCACTGAGCTAACCCTCCGGCCCTGAATTCTACAAAACTTTTAAAGAAGAGTTAATGCCACTACTTCTCCAACTCTTTAATGAAATCAAAAGGGAAACAGTACTCTCAAATTCATTCCTTGATTCCCAAAGGAGAAAAAGACCCAACCAAAAAAGAAAACTAGACTAATCTCCCTAATGAGCATTGATGCAAAAAATCCTCAATAAAATACTGGGAAACAGAATACAGAGAATTATCAAGCAGATCATACACCCTTACCAAGTTGTATTCATCCCAGGGATGCAAGGATGGTTCAACATATGTAAATCAATAAATGTAATACACTATATTAACAGATTCAAGAACAAAAACCTTATGGTCATCTCAATAGATGCAGAAAAAAATCTTTGATGAAATCCAACAATAATTTATGATCAAAACCCTACAGAAAATTGAAATAGATAGGCTTTATCTCAAATAAATAAGAGCTATTTACAAGAAACCAATAGCCAGCATCATTCAAATGGTCAAAAACTGAAATCTTTTACACTAAGATCAGGAATAAGACAAGAATGTTCACTATCACCACTTGTGTTCAATATACTACTGGAAATATTATCACAGCAATTAGCCAAGAGAAAGAAATAAAAGGAATAAAGATAGGAAAGGAAGAAGTTAAACTGTCATTACTTGTTGATGATATGATACTCTGTATAGAAGATCCTAAAAACTCAATCAATACACTGCTAGACCTAATCACCAAATTTAGTAGCATAGCTGGATAGAAGAATGCTCAAAAATCAAAAGCCTTTAATGCTGGGCGTGGTGGCTCACGCCTGTAATCCCAGCACTTGGGAGGCAGGGACAGGAGAATTGCTGAGTTCGCGGCAGCTTGCCTGGGCACCATAGTGAGCTCAGGGCCAGCCTGAACTACAAAGCGAGACCCTGTCTCCAAAAAGCAAAAAAATCAAAAGCCTTTATAGACACAAACAACAGACTCACTGAAAGAAAAATTGGAGAAGCAGACTCTTTTACAATCCCACCCAAAAAATGAAATATTTAGAAATCAATCTAACAAAGGAGGTGTAAGAACTCTATTCTGAAAACTATAGAACTCTGAAAAGGGAGACTGAAGAGGATATCAGAAAATGGAGAGACATCCCCTGTTCATGGGCAGGAAGAAACATCATCAAAATGTCTATACTCCCACAAATGTTGTATAGATTCAATGCAATTCTGATTGAAATCCCAACACGACACTCTACAGATCTAGAGAAAATAATCCAAAAATTCATCTGGAACCACAAAAGACAT
This sequence comes from Thryonomys swinderianus, assembly GCA_004025085.1. Lineage (NCBI taxonomy): Eukaryota > Metazoa > Chordata > Mammalia > Rodentia > Thryonomyidae > Thryonomys > Thryonomys swinderianus. The sequence goes on along the minus strand of PVIC010000097.1, from coordinate 99,626 downwards.
AGAATAGCAAAAGGAATTCTAGGTAACAAGGACATGGCAGGGGGTATTATGATTCCCAACTTGAAACTATACTACAAAGCCACTGTGTTTAAAGACTACATGGTGCTGGCACAGTAATATACTCAGAAATCAGTGGAATACAATAGAAGATCCAGAAACAACTCCAAATACACTATGCCACCTCATGTTTGTCAAAGGAGCCCAATATTCTCATTGGAAGAAAAACAGCCTGTTTAATGAATGGTGTTGGAAAAACTGGGCTTTAACCTGCCAAAGACTAAAGCTATACCTCTCTTTCACCGTGTACTAAACTAAAACCAAAATGGATTAGAAACCTAAACATTAAATGAGAAACACCAAACCTGCTGCAAAACAGGTTAGATAGAAATCTTGGAGACACTGGCTTAGGGAAATACTTTATGAACAAAACCTCTATAGAACGGGAACTCCCTGAAGGGATCAATACATGGGATCTCACCCTATTAAAAATCTTCTGCACAGCAAAGGAAACCACTGACAGAGCTAAGAGACAACCAACAATATGGGAAAAAATCTTTATCAGCTATTTCTCAGTGAAAGGGCTGTTATCTAGAATACATAAGGAGCTTTAAAAAATAAGCCTCTCCAGATTTAAAGACCCAATTTAAAAATGGGCATCTGAAATGAACACACTTTTCAGAGGCAGAAGTAAAATCAGCCAAGAAGTAAACGAAGAAATGCTCCACATCAGTGGTCATTTGAGAGAGGCAGATGAAAATAACGCTGAGATTTAATCTCACTTCACAAAGAATGGCTGCTATTATGAAATTAACCAGCAACAAATGCTGACGAGGCTGCAGGGAGGAAGGAACCCTTCTCTACTTTTGGTGGGAATGTAGACTGGTGCAACCACTGTGGAGAACAGTGTTGGATATTTCTCAAAATACTAGAACTAGAGGTCCCATTTGACCTTGCTATTCCCCTGCCAGGAATATACATGGAAGAATTAGAAGCATCATATTATAGCAACATATGTGCACCTACATTCATAGCAGCTCAGTTTGTGATAAGTAAATCTCAGAAATAACCCAAATGCCCATCCATCAACTGGAGACTGGATAAAGAAGATGTGTTTTTGTTTGTTACCAAATGGAGTATTACTCTGCCATGAAGAATGATGAATTAGAATCATCTATACTCAAATGGACATACCTAAAAGTGAAATAAATAGGTAAAAAATGTGTAAATACCGTATCTTTTCTCTGGTACGAGAATCTTAAGGTGTAAATGAATTCTAGAATGTAGGATAGATATTGTGAAATAGAAAATATTCAAAGGGAAAAGGGTAGGGTTAAGTAATGAGGGGAAAGAAAAAATACAATGTTAAAAAAACTAAGCTTATGATGTAGGACAGGGTAATAGGGTGGGTAGGGAAATGGGTAAAAATGAGAATTAACTTGTGTCATATACTGGTAAAAATTCTCAATATTCAGTGTGATTATAATGTGTACATAAAATGTAGCAATAAAGAACTCAATTCTTAATTAAAGAATTAAAATTGTATTATAAAATCTAAAACAGAAAGTAGAGAGATATTTCTCAAATAAGAAGGGGATCAGGCAGAGGAAAGGGGGGGGAGGAAGTAAAGATGTGTTCTGTGCTCCATACATCTTAATGGAAACATTATGTACTACAAACACAAGCTAATAAAAAAGAGAAAAACACATAAGCCTAAGTGCTACAGCAGCACAGGATATAAAATGTAACCACACAAAAAGTTCAGACATATTAGAGAAAGGGAAACAATGGAGGAGAGGGCAAAGAATGATTGCAAAGAAGTGGCAATAGTTGCAAAGCCTATACAATTTAATCCAACTATGTAGATGATCACTTTAAACATGAATAGTATAAAAACAGCCTTCTCCTTCGTATGATCTTTCACTCAGGAGGCTGAGGCACAAAGATCACCCCGAGATGAGGCCATCTAGGATTAGTAAGTTACAAGTCAGCCTGAAATACATATATAGACCTCCTCTAAGAAAAGTCAAATAATTAAAAATCATTAAAAGTGAAAAACATGAGTTAAACACAAAACTCTCAAGACCCAACTATGTACTGTCTATTATCAAACTCACTTTAAAATAAAAACCCAGTTTAAAAGTAAATAGGAAATAGAGATGTCTTGAGTTTTGTTTCATCTTGAGACCATATTCAAGTGAAATAAATAGGAGATGCATGTGTAAATACTTTATATTTCTCTAGTGTGAGAAACTGAAGGTGTAAATGAGGTCCAGAATGTGTATAGATATTGTGAAATAGGAATAAAGGAGGAGGAAACTAGGGAGGACAGACAGCAAATACAAACGAAAAAACTTGGAAGATAAAAGATACAAAATGGAAACAAAGCTTATGTATGTGGGGATGTGGGGACTGTAGGAAGAGGAGGAGAATGGGGAAAAGAAGAATTGTCATGTACAGGTACATGACGTCATGTATATGTCATGTACAGGTACAAATTCTCAGTGATGAATATGATCATAATGTATTCCTAAAATGTACAAGCAAAGTCAAATTTTTTTTTTCTTTTTGAGACAGGCTCTCACTTTGTAGTTCAGGTTGGTCCTGAGATCACTATGTAGCCCAGGTAAGCCTCAAACTCAGCAATCCTCCTGCCTCTGCCTCCTGAGTGCTGGGATTACAGGCATGAGCTACCATGCCCAGTACTCTTGTATGTGGTTACTGGGGATTCAACCAGGGACCGTGCGCTTGCTAGGCAGGTGCTGGAACCACAGAGCTATAACTCTGGCTCAATAAACTCACTTTTTAAAAAATAAAATAAATGTAAATAGGAGAGCCAAATATGGTGGCATATGGCTGTAACTGCAATTACTCAGGGATGGAGGCAAGATGACTGCTAAACTCAAGGCCAGACTAGGAAGTTGACTTAGACTGACTCAGAAGAGGAAACGGGCTGCGCAGGTAGATCAACTCCCAGTGCTGGAAAAACGAACTAATTAAATTGATGGAGAAAGTATACATCATCCTAACTTTAATCAAGAGAAAGCTGCAGTGGCTTTAAATAAAGTACGTTTTACAGAAAGGAAGTTTATCAGGTATAAATAATATTATACTGTGATAAAGAAGTTGGTCCTATGCAAAAACACAACAATCCTAACAGTTGTTTTCCTATCAGAGAACCAAAATAAATGAAGCAAAAACTGATAAAACTGGAGCCAGAGATTTAGCTCAGTGGTTCCAGCGCCTGTCTCGCAAGCGCAAGGTCCTGAGTTCAATCCCGGTAACCACATACAATGCTGGGCATGGTGACTCACACCTGTAATCCCAGCACTCGGGAGGCAGAGGCAGGAGGATTGCTAAGTTCGAGGCTTGCCTGGGCTACATAGTGAGCTCAGGGCCAGCCTGAACTACAAAGCGAGACCCTGTCTCAAAAAAAAAAAAAAAAGGCAAAAAAAACCTGATAAAACCACACACAAAAATAAAGAAATCCATATTATAATCATTTATTTGCATTAGAAATACTGCATGTTTCAAGTTAAAAAGACAGATAGTGGGCCCAGATTTGGCTATAAGACTGATTTTTAAATTTGGCAAAATATTAATTTGAAACCATTCTGAGTTAATAAACAGAAACCCACAGGTAGATAGGCATGTATCTTTATCATCCTATAACGTCCAGTATAAATTCTAATGCTTATGTATTAATTCACTTAGAGGTATGGCTGCTCTATTATACTTCAAAACATGGAGACCAAATATATTATTTTGCTCAGCTTGGTTTCTCTAATACATAACTGAAGATTTTGCTTGAATAAATTCTCTATAAATATCTACTGAATGTCTTAACCATACTACAAAGCTACATTAACTTGATATTAAAATATGCAAGTGAGCTACTACTTTCATTAAAGAATCCTGAGTCCTACCTGGATTTATCTTTTAAAGCCGAATATTTTAGTTTTACAGTCCTCCTCCACTATTAGCAAACCATCATCTGGCTTACTGATGCAGTGAGAACAATTATGCTTAATACATGAACTGTTCACAGGGTTAAGGTTCTATATTGCTTTGCCATTAATTACCTGTTAATTTATTCATCTGTAATTAACCACAAATCAGTAATGCAAAGTAAAGGATATGGATAGAATGGAGGTATTAAGAGAAATATATTTTTTAAAAGGTTATAAACATTATAAAAGGTAGCTTTTAATGAACAAATGAATTTAAAATGCCAATATTTTGTTAATTGTTTGTATATTAAAATGGAGTTAAATAATTTAGACTTTAAAACAGGCTAGTATGCAAATACAAAAGGAATATATTATTAGGCAAATTGTATGGTCTAAAAGTGCAAAATATGGAACATGAAAAATTTATTCAATTTTTCATATGGATGACTTGAGTAACATCTTAACCAGAAATATATTTTGAGTCTGTCATCTATTTAAATTAGTTTTAATAATCATCATCAATATTTTAATCAGATTTTGTTAAAGAAAAATTTTAAATTTCAATTACTTCCATAAAATTCAGGACTAGTTCCACATCTTTATGAAAAATTATTTTGCACTGAAGTGAATCTACTTATGATAAACAGCCAAGGCTCTTCAGGTAACAGATGACTGTCATTTTGCTATTCAGGACATGTCCCATATACACCGATAGGGAAAAATTGTAGGTCCCAAAATACAGCACATGAGAAAAATAATTTCCTTGGTAAAGATACAGATATTCTTCCCTATTGAATACTTCTTTCAAATATCACTGTTTATTAAAATTCCATTTCTCTAAAATTTTCATCAAAAGTGATTATAGAAAGTATCTCTCACAGCACATAAACATTATTGCTCATTCTGTCAGTCAGACAGGGCTGCAGACACACAGTTCTTACCTGACATGCATTATAGAGGAGCTGGTGTTCTAGTTTTTTAATACCGAGAATCTGCTGAAACATTTCATAGAGCTGTTCCTTGCTCAGAATAAGTTCGGACACAGCGCTCAGGGTCACTCTGTTTGGCTGTTTGCACAAGTCCTCTTCCCCCCTGTAAATGGCATCATACTTGGCTATCCACGAGCTCAGCACTGTTTCCTTGCTCAAGCCGTCTATCTCTGGCAAACTGCGGACACGTTTCTCTATGTTTTTCTTAAACACTTCCCTGAAGTCATTGGCAGAACATCCTCCACTCTGTACCATTCTTGCCACTCGGTCACTCTTTAGAAAAACCTGGAAAACAACATAAAATAAAGCCCATTTATAATTAGGTATGAACACATTCACCACCTGGCGTGTAGCTGTGGAGGAATACCAAATATTCTATAACAATTAAATATTTTTTAATACACAGTAGTACATGCCACAATGGAAGCCTCATGCCTCTCAGAAGATGCAGTGTTGAGTAGGGTGTATGTAGCTACCGCACAGGATCCAATTTGGATCAACATGGTGCCATCAGAAGGTAATGAGCATGTGGACACCTAAGCATGGCATCTTCATGCATGGGATTAGTGCCCTTATCCAGGGCACCCAGAAGCCCTATCAGAGCTTCACCGACATGAGCAGACAGCAGAAAGAGAGTGTGTGTAAGTCAGGAGTTTGGTTTTCACCAGGCAACCAAATCTGCCTGTGCTCTGATCTTGAACTTACTAGCCTCAGAGAAATAAATCTCTTCATAAAAGAGAAAAAAAATAAAGGATTGAAAAAGTAATCAGAGGCATGAGCCCTATTTCCACACCTGTCCTTGCCAGTTCTGGAGGGCTGGTTGACACAGAGGGTCTACTAACATGTGAGTGAGAATATGAAGGCAAATACTATTCAGGCTCCAAGTCAATAGCCGTCATTTGTAACTGTTAACCCAAGCAGCTCCGCAGCTGAGAGGTGAGGGGCCCTTTGCCCTCACCCCTGATGCCACTGCTCTTGCTCCAAACTTCTTACACCCTCTAGCTAGTGAGAAGAGATACCATGAAAAACATACCACCCTTGGGTTACACTGCTAATGTCCACTAATGCGGGGCCAGGAATTAAGAAAAATGATGAAAGAGAACAACGGAAAGAGATGCTCAGGAAACAGAGAACAGGAGATGGATACTAAAGTCAGCTTTTAGAAGAGATACCAAAATAGGACTTTAATCTCTCTTCCCTTCTAAATTATGAATCTAAAATTTACAGGTTTTTTAAATTGAAATCTTTATTGGTACATTTTATATACACCTCATGGTCACAATCAACGTTGGGAAATTTGTATCAGTATATGACACTAGTTAAATCTCATTTTACCCATATCCCTACCCACCCTACAACCCCCCATCGCTATATACATACAAGTTTTTTTAGCATTTACTTTTTCATCATTATTTATAGGAATACTACTCCTGTCACACAATAAGGGTTTTATTCTTGCATTCTTCTGCCTACAATAAAAGATCCTTCCCAAGGAATAATAAAGATTATTACTGCACCTTCTATAATTTACCTGCAGTTACGAAGCTCCTGGCAGAAAAACTTCATGTCAACTTTTACCCTAAAAGCTGAATCACAACACTGAGCTGCCTGCAAGTCAGGACTACGTGGCTCCCACCGTGCCGCCTGTCTGCATATGGGCAGCAGCACACATCTTCACACAGATACGAAAGACTCACCTGTCCTACACTACTGCATGTTCACACAGCTGACCCCAACCTTCTCCCCCACCACTTTGGTTCTCCCCTTTTAGGTGATTTATACAAATTACTCTGTTTCCTATCTTCATCACTTAATAGCCAAAAGATTCCTGGTACATATTTTGGTTAGCTAACTTATTCACTAAGACTTACAGAGTGGTGAATATTCCACCAGTGACTTTATTTACTAAGACTTCTTTATTAGGTCCACAGTAGGCAAGTGTGTGTAATATATCCACATAATATTTCCACATTCTTTACCAGCTCTGGCTCAAGTATTTAGCACTGTAAAATCTTTTTCTGCCAGGTAGCTCAAGTGGTACTGCAACTATGTTGGAAGCAGATCAAGGAAAATTAAATTATTTGACAACCTGTTTTAACTAAGTATGCATTAGTTACTTTACAACTCTATCTTAGACAATTCTTCTTTGTCTAAGACTATTATTCTCTTTGGGTAGTGACAACCAATATCAATGCATTATATATAATATATATATACACACACACAAAATTATATGTAAAATTCCTTATGTAGCTATAATGATACTCATATTTATATATTGTGCTTAAAAGATATTTGAGATAATATAGGTATATAATATTAATATATATTGGTATGTTATAATGCATATAACTTAATATATAAAATTACATATATAATCATATATTGGTATACCAAAGACATGCATTTATATTTATATACACTTCAGAAAAAGAAAAATAAATGTCTGAAAGCTAATGACCATCATTTTGAATATGTCTTAAAACAGTAGAGGTCAAAGGTAACTTGTACTAATCGCATAATGTCTCAGTAAATCTAGCATTAAAATTTCTATGTAAGGTTTCCTTTTCCTGAAGTGTATATACAGTTTTTGGCAGACTCTCTCTATGTAAAAAAGTTCTGTTGTAGCTGCGTCTTTCGTTAAAAACTCATTAAAGCTCAGCAGGCAAGGGGAAGACACTGTCGGCTGTTGCCCGCTGCTTCGCAGCTCCAGAGCCACTGTCTCGGCCCTTGCCTGTGCCAGTCAACACGCAGCTGAGCAACTGCACAGAGTGCCAGGTGAAGGGCACTAGAGCGAGAGGCTCTGGTTCTCTTCTCACCTGCAGGCAGCGGCACAGATGCACGCACAGCTTGACTGCCAGGGGAGTGTCCCAGTCCACGGCTCCCCAGCCCTCTGCAGGGTACTGTTTCCCTGGGGTGACTCCTACCAGAGCCCCAAAAGGGAGACTCTTGAGTCCCCCTGAATTTTCTCTGCCTTTATCATGGGCTGTATGTTCCTCTGGGCTGGGAAAAAGGGTAGGGTCCTGTTCCCAATTTCTTCTTGCTGGCTCTTCTCCCTGTATGTTCTATTTCAATAATCCTTACAGTTGTTTTTATCCATAGTAGCCAGTTCCTAATTAATCAAATCTGAAATCTTCCCTGATTAATATGCAATTTATATTCTGACTCATACAATACTGTAATAACAGTATTAATAACTGTTTCATGCAACATTGTTCCTACAGGAAATTATCTACTTAAAACACTGAAGTTTTACAAATTTAGTAGTGTGCATAAAGCAAGACCAACAGCACAGTTTCAAAGTACATGATGTATCTTAAGACTGACTTCAGAAAAATCTTTTGCTACTACTCTAAATTGGCAAGCATTTTAATTTTCTAACATCTTCTGCCTAAAAAAAAAAGGCTATATTGCATTATGTAATAAAACCATCATTTAAAAGCAAGGACACAAATAAATTTATGTTTTAACATCTCGGTTCCCTACAAAACCATACCTAGAAGAAAGATTTGATTACCACTGTCATCGTGAGGGCAACTTTGGTAGAAATTTGGAGAAATGGTGGCATGGGAACCAGCTACAACAGGGAGAAAGAGGACAAGTTACAGTGAAGTTAGTAAATACAGCTATTCTTTTAAGGAGCTTGGATTAAAGAAGTTAGTAAAAGTTAAGAGGAAAAATCACATTTATCAATCAGGGAGAAAAGTCAGTAAAAAGAAGTACTTTAAGGCACAGATGATCTAGGAAAAAGTAATTGGATGTCACTTCAGAGATTCCGCTGTAACCGTCGATGGCACTTGCTCTTCCTCTCTGCCCCTTACTGCTCAGGCAAACAAGCTGCTACGGGGCAAGGAACGGAGTGCCTCGCGTGACAAGCTTCAGGGAACGGAGGTCCCGCACCACGCAGGGAGCCGGAGAGCTCAGTGTTCAGTCACAAATGGGACTGGAGATGGCTGCCATCCCAGTCAGCAACTCGACTCATCTCCACAGAGACCCTGGACAGAAACCCAGATGAACAGCTCCTAGACCCCAATCCTGAGACGTGGAGGCCATACTTGTTTGCTGTCTTAAGCTGCTAAATGTATTGTAAAGCAATAGATAATACACTCACATATCCACAAGATTTACCCAAATGATCTCTGTACAGTCATCCCCCAGGAAAGAAGGCCTTAAGTCCACACCACTTCATCCTCATCCATATGCTTCTGTCATGTTCTGTTTCTCTTTTTTTAAACTGAATTCTTCATTGATACATTTCATATACATATCATGATCATACTCAACATTGGGAACTTGTACTACTATATGACACGAGTTTATTCACATTTTTACCCTTATCCTATCCACCCTACAACCCCCACACATAAATAAGCTTTCTTTCTTTTCAAACATCGTATTTTTTTCTTTCCCCTCGTTTTTCAGTACATTGTATCCTCTGACATGTATTTACTGTCTCCTAAAACAGAAGATAATCACTAACAGGGATTTTGTTAAGTTTCCTAATAAATCCAGTCCCTAAACCAGACTCTGCTTCTTAGTAAGGATTCAATAAAAAATTTTTGAGAAAGTAATGACTATCCAAAGACACTATTAATGACCAATGCCAAAAGCGATGAGATAGGCATCTGCTCCACAGGTCCTAAGGTAGAGATGACTGTGAGAGAGAAATGGAGAGATCGATAAATAGCTGGTAACTAAAAAAAGAAAACCAAGCAAGACAATACAAAAAAAACCAGAAAGTGGTACCATCTGGAAAGCTGAAAGAAGATGACCAGGGGTCTGTCCTAAAGCAGGAATGAACAATAGTTCGCCAGATCCTCACACAAAGGAGAAAGAAATGCCTGCACCTTCTCCAGGATGCCATGCTGTCAAGCACCAGTTCCACCTGGAGCTCTCTGCAAATGACCACCACCTGACAGTGCAGCCCACGACTGACGAGGTCTGTAGCTCACACAAGCTCCAGAACTGGTTTTCCAGCATTAACCAGGATCTATCCTTACAGGTCCCAAGGGCGCGTGAAATTTAGTGAGTCTCAGAGTCTTCCAGTATCTGCTCTGCTTCCCACCTGCCTCGGTCAGTGTCAGATTCCGACTTCAGTTCCTGAGAGACTTGGCAACTCTTCTTGTCCTCTCCATTTCCTCCAGGTTATTTTCCCTGGAATAAACCACGTCACTCTCCCTTGCTCATTAGGCCCCCTAAATTCTCCACAAATTCTTCTGTATTTCATCTCCTCAGAACAATTCTTCCTGATTCGACAAATATGTGTGTTTGTAGACTCAGGAGTTACAATATATGTATGAATTATATATATATAAAATTTATTTGTACATGCATTTGTATAATTTATATGTATATCTTCTAACTAGTGAGGCCTCTCAGAAATTACATATATGTAAAATACATGTTATATATAAACATATATTGACATGTTTGTAATATATATGTATTTATTTAATATTTATATATATATATTTGGTTACCAGGGATCGAACCAGGGACCTTGCACTTGCTAGGCAGGTGCCGGAACCACTGAGCTAAATCTCTGGCCCTTTCTTGTTATTTTTTATGCTGAGTAATACTTTGTTTTATAGAAAAACTCCACATCTTCATTAACCAGTAATACTCCATTTTATATATAAATATATATGGTTAATACATAAATGCACATATTATATATATTTAATATATTAAATATATATAATATAATAATATTAAATATATATACAGACATCAAAATTTAGTGTTTTTTTAAATTTTGTTTTGTTTTGTTTGCGGTACCAGGGATTGAACTCGGGCCCTTGTGCGTCCAAGGTTGGTGCAGTACCACCTGAGCTAAATCCCTGGCCCTGTTTTTGTTTTTTTTTTGACAAGGCGCCCCTCTGTAGTTCAGGCTGGCCCTGCGGTCATTATGTCGCCCAGGCAAGCCTCAAAATCAGCAGTCCTCCCACCTCTGCCTCCTGAGTACTGCGTTTACAGGCATAAACCACCACGCCTAGTATTGTGGTATGTGGTACTGACGGTTGTTGGGTGTGAGTCACTACATCCAGTATTGTTATATGTGGTTACCCAGGATTGAACCAGGGACCTTGCACTTGCTAAGCAGGCACCAGTACCCCTGAACTAAATCTCCAGCCCAAAATTTAGTTCTTTCAAAGCTCCAGTTTTCCCTGAAAATGTCTCGGACCCACTTTTATTTATTATTATTATTATTATTATTATTATTATTATTATTATTATTATTATTATTATTGAGACAGGGTCTCGCTTTGTAGTTCATGCTGGCCATGAGCTCACTATGTAGCCCAGGCAAGCCTCAAACTCAGCCATCCTCCTGCCTCTGCCTCCCGAGTGCAGGGATGACAGGTGTGAGCTACCACGTCCAGCATTATGGTATGTGGTACCGGACTGCCAGTGGGCATGAGTCACCGTATCCGGTATTGTATGTGGTTACCAGGGATAGAACCAGGGACCTTCTGCTTGCGAGGCAGGTGCCAAAAACACTGAACTAAATCTCTGGCCCTCTCTTTTTATTCTTTATGCTGAGTAATATTTCGTTTTACAGAAAAACACCACATCTTCATTATCCAGTAACACTCCATTTTATATATAAAGAAACAAAACACAAAACAACAAAAAACCCACATCTTTCCTGTCTCCAGCCGATGGGTATTTGGGCTATTTCCAAGATTTAGATATTACAAACTGTGCTGAAGTAAACATGGGTGCACATATGTTACTGCAATATGACGCTTTTCTTTCACGAATATACCCAACGCGGAAACAGCACAGTCAATTAGGACACCTTATCCTACTCTGAAGAATGACCACACTGATTTCCACAGAGGCTGCACCAGTTGATACTCCAAGCGCGGAGCAGGGTTCCTCTCTCTCTGTAGCCCCCACAGCATTTGGATGCTATTGTGAAAGGAACTGTTTCTCCAATTTCTCCCTCAGTGAGTCTGTTATTCCTGTATACGAAGGGTATTTTTGAGTATTAATCCTGCTATGCAGCTACTCTACTGAATCTGCTGATTAAGCCTAATGGTCTTTTGGCTTAATTTTTGCAGTCTTCTATATAGAGTATCATGTCATTAGCAAATAATAACCGTTTAACTCCTTCCATTCCTATCTTTATTCCTTTTATTTTTTTTTTTCTCATCTCATTGCTGTGGCCAATGCTTCCAGAACTGCACTGAACAGGAGTGGTGAGGGTGGACATCTTTGTTTTGTTCCTGATCTTAGTATGAAAGGTTTCTGTTTTTGCCCATTTAATATGATGCTGGCTCTTGGTTTTTTTATAAGTAGTTTTTATCAGGTTGAGATAAAGACCATCTATTTCAATTTTCAGTAGGACTGACTTCTCCTGTTTTAATCATGAATGGGAATTAGATTTTTTAATTGCTTTTTAGGCATCTATTGAAATGATTATATAGATTTTGACCTTGACTCTGTTAATATAGTGTATTACATTTATTGATTTATGTATGTTGAACCATCCTTACAACCTTGGGATGAATCTAACTTGGTCAGGGTGTTTGATCTTCTTGATGAGTCTCTGTATTCTGTTTCCCAGTATCTTACTGAGGAGTTTTTGTACCTATGTTCATTAGACAGATGGGTCTGTAGTTCTCCCTGTTAGGTCTTTCTCTGCTTTTGGAATCAAGGTAATGGTTTCTTCCAGGAATGAATTTGGGAGTATCGCTTCCCTTTCAATTTCATTAAAGAGTCTGAGAAGTAGTGGCATTGGCTCTTCCCTAAATCTTGTAGAATTCAACAATTTAAGCCATTAGGACTAGGACTTTTCTTTGTTGCTACATTTTAAATTACATTTTCAATTTCAGTGATTGATACTGGGATGTTTAGAATTTATATGTCTTCTTGGTTCAACTGTGACAGTTCATGTCAGGTTCTCAAAGTAGGTGTGGATTGTCCTCTATATTTCTTTTGGATTAGTTGTGATTGCAAACTTTTCATTCCTAATTGATGGATTTGAGCTTTTCCTTTACTTTTTTGGATAAAGTTGACTAAGGGTTTGTTGATTTTGTTTATACTTTCAAAGAACCAACTCTTCAATTTTTTTTGTATTGTTCTCTTAGTCTCCATTGCATGAATTTCTACTCTGATCCTTATAATTTCCTCCCTTGTATTAGCTTTGGGTTTGTCTTGCTCTTCTTTTTTCTAGGAGCTTGAAGTTCAGCACTGGGTTTGTTTATATGAGCTTGCTCTGTTTTCCCTTCTAAAAAATTTCCCTCATAGAATTACTTTCATTGCATCCCACAGATACTCGTATGTTGTATCGGCTTTATCATTTAATTGCAGAAACTGTTTATTTCTTCTGTCACTCACTGATTACTTAGGAGACTGCTATTAAATTTCCATGTGTGAAGTTCTTTGAATTTCTTCTACTATTAATCTCAATTTTATTGCACTATCAGAGGTTGCTTGTACGACCTCCTGTTTCTTCATAGACTGATCAATCTGTTATTCTTCTCTGCTCTATCTAACAGGTGCTGGATTGATTTTTCATGGTAACTTACTATTGTTAAGAAACTTTTGTTCTCCTAATCACTAACTGCAATCCTGTCTTCTGTGTCTGAAATTCTGTCTAGTTCACTAGTTCTACTGTGTAAACTTTCATTGGAATTTTTAATCTTTTTGATTTCCCTTCTGATCTGTTTATTGGATTCCATTTGTTGTCTATGCTGGGATTCTATCATGTTCCTGAGGTCCTCTATTTGTTTATCTGTGTCTTTTTCCATGGTCATGATCACTGTTGTTATTCGAGAGATTATTTCTGACTTCATTTTTTCCAAATCCTCTTTTGTTGTCAGTTCAATGAGTCCAGGTGGTTGAGTTTCAGGTTGTTCTATTTCATTGCTCCCTAAATTTCCCTTAGGTGATCTGGAATTCTGGATTTGGTCTAATTTAGGTATTTTCTCATTTCTATTTTGTTTTTCTTGATGCTTTTCATTTAATTTTGGAGTTTCTGCCTATAAAATGCTTACTGCAAGAATCTTTCTTGCTAATTTTTTATCTCTTAAGGATGGCTATTTCCTGGGTCATCCTCCTGGTATCACCAGCCCTTACACCTTGAGTCTGTAATGATCCTAGGCAATCTCAGTTCTGGAACACCAGGAATGACACTTGAACAGAACTATCACATCACCAACCACTACAGTCTTGTGGGTCTTTATTGCAGAGACTTTCTTCGCTCTTCCAGAAGGTTTCAATTGTATGGAGTAGCTTCAGTAAGGCCCTCTCTTTGTTGTTCTCTCTCTTCTCTTTTCTGGAGCTTGGCCTTAATGGTCCTAAAATGGTGTGCTGTGCCTATCTGTGTCCCTGAGCAGCTGGGGTGATGCGCTGCAGCCCAAGGTGAAGTTGCTGGACCTCCTGCCCGTGCATTTCCCTCGAGAACTGCTGGGCCCATTTCTGTGGATGTGTGCAGGTCAAAGAGGAGTTGCCAGACCCCTGCAATGTCCTGGAAGAACACCCGGGCCTATTCCCTATGTGATGAACCCGGGGACAGTTGCTGAGCCTCCTCCCTGTGCCATGGTCCCATGAGAACTGTTGAGTCCACTATTCTGCAGAGATTGGGGCAGAGCTACTAGGCCGCTGTGAATGTCTAGCCAAACTGCCAGCCCTACTCACTGCGCAACAAACTGAGGTGCAGTGGCCAGGTGAGGCCCACTTTCAAATTTCCCAAACTATTTCTCTTGCTCAGTCTTTGTGCTCCAGTTCCACTTGCCCTTCAAAAACACCACAAGCCATTTCATCAGCATGCCTTTATCATCTTATCATCTTCTGGTTTTCTTTTCAGCAGCCAACAAGTATCTGTCACCTTTCTCCTCAAAATAAGAGGTGAACATCAAAAAAGCAGACTTTGTTTCATTTGTTAATGTATCCAGGACCCAATACAGATCCCTACCAGGTGACCCTCTTCAGAGATCCCCTTAGCAGTCAGCTGACTTAGCCAAGTTGTGTACCCAACACAGTGTACCCAACACAATGTTTACTTTGTCTTTTAAAGTACATTTTATACTGTAATAACAGTAAATTAAACTTTTTGATTTATAACCATTTCACTTACTAAACAGTAAATTCCATAAAGAAACAGAATGTGTCATTCACCACGTTATATGTTGCATCCACGCACAAGGCCAAACAAGTAGAAAATGCTTACAAACTATCTCTGTAATGAGAAAATGGAACAATGATTTTAAGTCTTCTACTGATGACCTTGCATAATTTAAATACTAAATAAGCTTTACCAATTTACTATTTTATATTTCTAAAGAACAGATGTATAAAACATGGATCTTGCCTGCACCAACAGATGAGAAAACAACACTGCAGAAACAAACAAACAAATGATGTTATGAAGAGAGGGAGCCTAAGGAGGCCAGGGACTTAGCCCAAGTGGCACTGTGTCTACCTTGGAAGCACGGGGCCTGAGTTCAACCCTCAGTACCCCCCCCCAAAAAAAAAGCGAGCAAGAGAGAAAGAGAGAGGGAGAGAGAAAAAAGGAGCCTAGTTCTGTGAGAAGAAACTGATCAACTGCCTTCAGGGAAGAATTCACTGTGAGGAGCTATGAGAAACAGCCATTGGATGAAATAGTGGGTTATAGTTACAAAAATGCAATTTTGTGCCAAGGGCAATAGAGAAATGTACAAGTGGCATATTCATATGCTATTTAGAAGAGCAGTGGGTAGGAAGACAAAGGTTTTAATAAATTTAGAACAGATTTTATAATTGTGAAATCCATTTACTTGTATAACTTATGTAATTAATGACCCAATTATCATTAGCAATTTTCTGTAATACAGTTGAAGGAAAAAGTGTTCTGATAAATGGACCAGACCCATTTGCACTGTAGGCATCCTAGAGAAAAGAAGAACAATGAGCAGTGTCATAAGGGAAGGGGTGAGAGGTATTTTATGAAGAAAATAATATTTACATTAACATAATAGATCTAATAATGTACATATTTTATGCTGTTTTGCCAAAATGGTAGTCATACTCTAGAGGTCTCCTTTTTACTATTATGCAATCTAATTTGTGGAGTTGTTGATTTATCTCAAGAGACATCAGTTATGAGACCGTTTGACAATGACGAGTATAGTCTATCAATTATCTCAATCCTGTACCATTTCACAACAAAGTTATGGAATTATAGGTAGGCAAATGTGGCTATCTGTGCAGCATAGCCTTAGGTGTCCAATCTTTCAGTGCCACCATACCAGCTTTCTCTTCTAACCCTAGGGTGCTCTATGAAATTACCTGATAGGTCTGATAGGGACTGTGCTGGTGCAAAAGCTGCCATAGAGACCAAATAGATCAACAAGCCCGCTTCTGGCCAAATAATCTCTCTGGAGCTCTTAACATCGTACCTCCTTAAATCTATGTAATTATCTTGTGCTTTTCAAAATAATGTTCTTTTTCTCAGATTAAATGAACTAAGGAAATAAATGACTGATCCTACGCCACAGAACTTTAGGAAGAATGGAGAATGAATCATGACCTTCAGTCTCGAAAAGCAACATGCTTTTACAGATTCATCTTACTTATACAACAGGTACATCTCTGACACCCAAAGGTCTTGCTGGGTGATAGCCAACACCTGTGCAATTGTCAATGACCATCTTGAGAAAATGCCACTGAACACAGAACCAACTCAGTGTAGGGGTGAAGGACCTAATTCAAGAGAATTGTCTCATATGTCACATGTTACAATTCATTGAATTTTAACTTGTACATGGGCTTCACTCTGAGTACCAACTGCTATGCAGCACAAAGAGATCACTGACTATCCTGAAGCAATGGTGAACCTATGGCATTGCGCTGCAGCAGGCTGTTTGTTGTCACTGAAAGCCCTAAAAAGTATCACTGCGTGTGAATGAATAATAAATTTGAAATCTGATGCCTGTAACATGAAATTTTATCTGTAAAGGGTAAGTCTGCTCAACTGTCCAAATAGAACTTCAAATATGCATTTGCACAGAAGGACTTACCTTTCACATGTTGCTGCTGATTTGAACCATGCATTGCTCCTTTGATTCAAAAGATTGTATAATGACAAGAAAAACATTATCTGCTTGCCAAATCATTGTGGCTATCTTTGAGATGCTTTCTGGGAAGGCTGCCAGCATGTGTTCAGCCAGGAAAACACTGAGAAAGTACAAACACCCCACTTAAAAGAGACACATTCTTCTCCTTAATAATGACAAATAAAATACTGTCTCATGGTTCTCATACACTACACTGTCCTTAGAGATTTAATGATACAAATTTCTAAAATTATAGCTGATGTTATCAACTCATGAAGCTCTGTAACCATGCTTAATTTAGTCTCATCAGAAATCATAATCTAGTTCTCTAGTATATAAACTCCAGTGCTTTTTAGGAGGTCACTTGGTAAATCCAAAGGGAGTAACACAAATTTTCATCCACCCCCCCAATCTACCTTTCTGGTCTCTGCTTCCACTGCTCCAAGAGTGTATTTTCTATTCCAACAAAAGAAAATGTTCGTGTATCCCCTCCAACTCCCTTCATATGTTCCTTCCTCAATACTTTCCCCACTTGTTCAATATATATTTACCAAGGAAAAATATGTCCATAACAATATCATCAGTGCTAGAAATACACTGGTTACCAAAAGAGCAGTGGTCAGATGTCTTCCCAGGACTTATTTACAGGGGCAAACAAATGTGCACAAAAACTAACACAGCAGTGACTTAATACTACTGAGAATTACTGGCACCATGAGAGTTTTACATAATGTTCTGATGCTGGCTGGAGAGGTGAGTGGAAATCTGCGGGAGTGGGGAGAGCCCATGACACATGATGGAAGGAACACAGCCAGTCTACCTGGGCCTTAAGAACGGTGCTGGGCTTGGAGGGAAGGAGCTAAGACAAGAGTGGTATCCTCACAGCTACATCAAACAGGTGCTAGTAACTATGTTAAAGGCAAAAGATAAGAAACATGACTGAAGTCACATAACCATGGCACAGAGTCAAGAATTAAGCCCAGTTATGCTCTAGAGTTCCCCTCCTTACCACTGCGGGAACTTGGAGGTTTATTGATTCATGGCTCATTAAAATGACCTGAGGAAAGCAGGTGGTGGAGAGATTGGAGGAGGAATCTGCACCAGATATTGACCACCTCCTCTGTGAAACATCCCCACAGCCTGGTGTTATTACCTTATTTGAGCCACCCTGGCACTCCCTGTATTCTCTGCAGGCATTAAACACACTGTCCTTGCACCATATATCAGCACTGTATCTGTCTCCTGCTTCAAACTGTGAAGTTTAAGAAAGCTGTAACATGAAGCCTCTGTAGTGTCTGATACAATTAGATTCGAATGCCAAAGGTAACTTTTAGATCCTCGGAGAGATAATAGACTTTGTAAACTTACTGAACCCATGGCTGTTGTTTTGACCAGTTTGGCATAAAGTTGTCATGGATTCAAGGTGAAAAAATATGACAACTATGAAACATGTATGTTTGTGTGTGCACGTATACATTCATACATGTGTGTGCATTCTACATTTTTTTAAGATAGTCCCTCACTATGCAGTCCAGGCTAATCTCAAACTCACAGTGATCCTCCTGCCTCAGCTTCCAGGGTGCTGGGACTACAAGCATGTGCCACCATACTAGCTTTACAAAGTGTATTTTAATAAAACTAAATTTACTTGGTATTCTAACATATGGAACTGCAGGCACAAGTCTCTTTATATAAAATATTAATAGCAAACTGTGGGTTCTTGATTGTATTAATGACCTTTTCTCTGTAGAACAAAAAATAAAATATATAAAAAGGCCTTAAGTGTTTTTACTGATCTGTGAATTCCAAAGAGTTTGGAAATCATTGCTTTAAGCATGTCCATTTCTTATCAAGAAAAAAAAACACTTAAAATTGACAGTAAGTAATCTATTTTTAAAAATCAATTTAGGTAAGAGGTAGATCTAGATGTTTATCGGTAAGCTAGGAAACAGTTATCTCAAAAGACTTTCATTAGAACTAATCTAAATCCCTAGTATCAAATCTGCAGCTTATAGAGCAAAAGTAAAGACCAAATTGCAGGTTTCTTGTGAAATTCTGTTGTAGGATCGGGATGAGCCCACATCCAAATGAATATCAATGTGATTTGAAAACCATAGTTTTTTTCTTAAAAAAGAAATAAAATATAGGGCAAAAGGGAAAAAATAAGAATCAGGTATATCATATATAAGTACAAATTCTCAAAGAGGAATGTGATCACAATGTATATCTAAAATGTACCAATAAACTCAGCAAAAAGAAATGTATAGTATTTTCATTATCTTCTAAATATTGTAAAATTGTTCTAAAGCTTTTCCTATTAATACAAGTTAGTAGCAGATCCTTTAGTCTTCCTTTATAGATATTTTGCAACTTAGTGAATAGCTTAAATCTGCCAATCCAACAATAAAATTCTCAACTTATAAGTTTCTTCCAAATATTTTCATTCCATATTGAAACCAGGAACTCAGAACCTACACAAGTAGTAGGGCTCACTGTAAAATGAAATACATTTTTAAATCAGTGGTACTCAAACTGTTACTTTGGTTCAGTATTTATTCTCTTTGTAACCTAGCTATCAAAAATTACACAAAGATTAAGTTTTTAGGAAACTTGAAGCAACATGACAATACCATGGTACTTAAAATAATCATTTCTCACTAATGGCTTATTATGAAAATGTTCAAACATATAAAAAATTTTAAAGTTTGAACACACATATACCAACAGAGAGCCTACAATCAACATCTTACCCTACCTACTCTTTTTCACATCTGTACATCCCTCCATCAATTCATTTTGTTACATTTTTTCAGTATAAAATAAGCATATGATTTTATATTTTACAAAACATTCTACAGTGTATCAAAAATCAATCAATATTGGTCCTTTGCTGCTGATTCAATATTTCAACAACCTCTCCTTTGAGATGTGTGATATAGGAAGGATGACAGAGAAGTTGGAAAAGTGGAAATTTCTAATGCCTAAATCATTATATTTTTTCCACAGTTTTACAAGGACACTAGAGAACAAGATACTTCTCCCAAATCCTAAGTTTATAAAATATAAATCCTGGGGATGGCAGGTTATTTACTCATGCTAACCTAAGGATCTATATCTGAGAAATGAAGATCCAGAGTCAAAATGAAAAGAGAAAAATTCTGGACAGTAAATCTATCTTAAAAGCAAATATTTTGTTGGATATAAAAATGAACTCAAAACTTGAGACTGAATCTCCTTGACATAAAGTAACTTTCAGGATTTGTGGAATGGATTTTATAGTATAGACCTTGTAGTTAGTTATTTTTCCAGCAGATGGCAACTATGCATGGATAACAACTTTATTGGTTTGTTTGTTTTTAATCCCAGAACCTGATTTTCAGGTTTGTGAAGGATCTCAAGGGTATAAATCCAATCACCCTTCTAATGCTTGAATTCCCTCATCACCACCACAACTAAAATAAGATCCAGACAATTACAAAGCTCCTTAAAGGAAGAGAGGCACTGCTTTGCGAACAGCCTGCCTGTGGGCAAGACTAAGAGAAAAGTTGCATTTCCAGGAGGCACCACTCTCTGAGCACCATCCTCCTCTCATCTAGTTCTAACCTGAATATATTAATAATGAAGAAAATCTGAGTTTTCCCCAAGGCCATTCTTCAAGTGTCAGAGGTCAGCTGAATGCTGTCCCCTGCCTTCCAGGTTGAACAGGCCTCAGCCATTCTTCAGGTTACATGAGTCCCTCCCCTCCCCACCCTCCTGGCCATCTTTTGCTCAAGCTTCCATTAGTCTATGAGATCATTTATTCTTTGAGGTCTCTGTTTAATTACTTATATTCTTAGTACATCTCCTCTATTTAAAACTGCAACTGTCTTGTTTTCTGTTTCACTTTCCTCGACAGCATTTACAATTATCTGCTCTAACATATACAAGTTACTTTTGCTTCCCACTAAAACGCGATCTTTGTGAAGGCAAGAAATTATGCATGGTTTAACACTGTATTTTTAGGGCAATTAGTATTGAGTCAATCAACAAGACTGCTATTTATGTAAGATCTCTCAATGAAATAGAAAAAGGTAGAAATTAGTTCTGCTTAGCAAAACAATGCACCTATTAATGTAGTAGAAGATACCACACACATTGGGCTGGCTCACTTGTGGGACCCAGAAATCTTTCTTCGGTTCATGTTCACTGTAACTTTTTAGACGTCTTCTGAGCCTTCCTCCAGGGTTTGTGATGCCTGATTTGTGGACTGGCTAGGAACTCATGATGCAGGAGGTTGCTCATCTCAGGGCAGCAGGGTAAGAGTGGAGGGTTAGAGACCTAAACCTTCCTCAAAACCACGCCTTCCTGATCCAGCAGAGAGGAGCTGCAGCTGGGAAAGGAAGGAATCATCTACTTGTATAAACTGTATTCTTGAAATATGCCTAAATGTCTTATAACAGTTTAATTGTACTAATAACAATTATTTCCATAGTGCCTAAGATTCATGATCATCTTTACATGATACTGATACAGAAAAAATATAGTTTTCTACTTGTTAGATGTCAGATGTGCTGAGTTCATGTCCCCTGAAATTGAAGAATGAATTTCAAAGGACAATGGGTGTTGACAGATAGCTCCTGAGAGAAAGGAGGAGTCACAAGTGGGGTTATCACCCCTTCGTCAGGGGTGAGATTTATACAAGCAAAGTTATAATGTAGGTACAAGGTAGTCAAACAACAACTGACAAGTAAGATTACAATTATAACCACTTAGCTAATACTGATTCTAATACCAATTAGTTAATACTGATTCAACAGGGAAGTGGGGTATATCATAGCAAGGGTGAAGGGCTGACCTCAGTAGCCTTGGCTTATCTGACTTCTAAAACACGTCCATTTGGGGAAGGGATGGGTCGAGGTGGTACTAATAGTATAGTTGCAACTTCTGCTTATCTGTAGGGAAATATGTAAGTCTGGCCACTGCGACTTTGTCTTGGCGTCTGTCTTTCTTCAGCTCCCCCTCCCTCCACAATTCTCCCTTCATTTTTCTGCTGACTTCCTTGAGAGTCCAGTCCTTCTCTGCCTATGTATGGCTATCTGTCTAACTTGCTGCCTATGATAGCACTATTGGTGACTGCAACTGTGTGGTGTCTCCTAACTAAAAATGAATTGACCCTCTAAGGTAAGCCAAATTCTTAAACTTGAGTTTGAATAGAATCAGCAGCAAGACTCCTGGCAACCAGCCAAACTTCAGGGAAAAGGCAGCCTGTATCAAAACTCCTCAGGATAAATAACCACTTCTTACATGATAGCTGCCAATTCTCCAACGAGTACTGTTCCAGGGACTTAGGTTCTATTTTTCATTCAATCTGATACAGCTTGCACACCCTTCTTCCCTCTTCTCCCCCGCATTATTTCTCCTAATTACACTGAAACCTCAAAAGGTCTTGTTTCAGCTCTGCCTGTTAGTAGCACTCCCAACGAATTTAGCTATGGTTTTCCTTTTTTTGGCCCCATTCCTGTAAGTACTCAAAACTGGACTTATCCATTGTTCTCTTTTTTACTAAAAATTAATATGTCATGGTACTTCTAGTGCAGTGCTGTTATGGTCTATATATAGAATGTTATAGAAAAGTCTCCTGTGCTCAAATATGGGGCTTTTGAAGAGTAACTGCTCTTGACTTTGTTACGCTGAATGTGCTGCTAGGAGGCAGAGCCTGGCCAGAGAGGTGGGCGTGACCTGGAAGGGTGTATTTCCCTCCCCCGCTTTCTTTTCTCTCTCTGCTTCCCGGCAGCCGCAGGCTGCACCTTTTCCTCTTCAATGTCCTTTTGCCACTCTGATTTGGACGTCACGATAGCTGACTGTGGACTGGCATTTGAGCCAACACAACCTTACTTGCAGTTGCTGCTGTTGGCTATTTTGTCCCAGCACTGAGGAAGTAATTAAGATGAGTGGTTAAAACCACGAGTAATGGAACAACACTAAATTCAAGTATGCGCTTTGCCATATATTGGGCAAGTTACTCAGTTTCTCTGGATCTCAGTTTCATTATTAATAATGAAGCCACCAGTATATCCATCTTATACTGTCATAATTAAATTAGTCTCTACCTCTTAAGTACATAATTAAATCAACTGTACCCTGGAATATCACCACCCCACCACCCTCAATCACTAGTTTCACACAGGCTGCCAACCATTCTTGAGAGAAAAAAATGTCATATGGCATTGCAAACAGGAATGGTATGGGTTAGGTCTTCAATAGTGTAAACAAGATACACAATAGTATAATCGGCACTAGGGTAAATGGAAGGGTAGGCCAATGATTTGGTTAATGAATTACAGTCTTGGGCCAGAGATTTAGCTCAGTGGTTCCAGCGCCTGCCTCACAAGTGCAAGACCCTGAGTTCGATCCCGGTAACCATATACAATGCTGGGCATGGTGATTCACACCCACCAGCCATCAATACTACATACCATAGTGCTGGGCATGGTGGCTCATGCCTGTAATCCCCACATTCGGGAGGCAGAGGCAGGAGGATTGCTGAGTTCCAGGCTTGCTTGGGTTACATAGTGAGCTGAGGGCCAGCCTGAACTACAAAGTGAGACCCTGTCTCAATTTTAAAAAAAGAAATTTATAGTCTTTGCTAAAGTTTTATGTATGTAATTAATCTTTAATTAATATAGAACTGTTTTTTCAGTTGCTTATTATCTCCTAGAAGCTCTATTTCCTCAAATTTGATATATTCAAAATCTGAGTTCTTTACTTCAAACTTGCTTTACCTAGTTGTCTTTTTCTATCTCACTGAATGGTGTCATTATAATCTACCAGCTGCAGCCTGAAATTTAAGAATCATCTCCAACTCTTCGTTCTTCCTCAACTCCACCTGACCCAAACCTACCTCTTTGAAATTCATGGTGTGTTGCATAACTAGAGACAAAGGAAGACAAAAGTTATAGATATAAATAAGTTTTGAATGACTGTAATTTTGGGCATCGAAAAGTGAAGTACAAAATGCATACAGGCCAAAAAAATAAATAAGGAGCATAGTATCTTAGATGTAAGCTACTCAATCTAACTGCTATGCTACTGCCTTATTCCAACAGTCCCTTATGTTTCCTTTTCTAATTCCTCAACCAAAATTTGATAGGATACTCAAAGCTCCCTTAATAAAAAGTGCTATCACTGTTAACCTCCACCAGAAAAATGATCTTCCCAACCCAACATGAGGTCCACTTCAAATCCTATTTCCTTCAGTATTCCTTACTTCAACCAAAATTCATCCCTTTTTACCCCCAGGAGCCTTTATCAATCCCTTTCTATGAATCTAACCTTTCTAACTAGACACTGCGTTATCTACATAAATACATAAACACTTGCCAGAAAGTGAACACAGAGAAGGGAACAGGATGAAAACCATGGGCTTAAGTGCTTAAGACTCTTGCAAGAGTCCCTGGCACAGCCCTCACTCTCATATACATGGGGATCATCTGCATAGCTCCATAAACATTCACGGCTGGGCCTTTGGTGTGGCTTGGACTCTGAGGCTTGTAAATACTCTCCACGTGACTCTCATGTGCAGCCAGAGATTGGAAGTACCATTTTACAGGGAATATAAAAAGTAAAAGATTAGTATGAGATTTTTAAACAGATGTGAAGATCTGATAGCTAATAATAATCAGCCTCCACAACTTGAGTATCAAGAGCCTGCTCTGGGACAGAAGTATTGCAAGTAGACAGTAGGGTGATTAAAAGCAAGCGATAGGACACAGTGTGTCAGAGGTAAGGAATTCAGTGCCCTAAAATAATGTATGGCTGGTTCTATGCTCAAGTTGGAAATTGAGAAGAGGCAGAAATATGCCTGGAATGAGAACCAGAGAGCCAGCTTCATCTCCACCATATTTCAGGCTTGTTCTTGACTCTCATGGCAGCTATGAGAGGTCCAGAAAATGCAAAGAGGGAATTCTGCTAAAGATGTTCTGAGCTGGCAAGTTTTCAAAGCTGATAAAATCTAATGTGTGACAACAATGGTGTGTTGCTGAGTTAGAAATGAAACTCACAAGCGTAGAGATGTTTTGAAATCAGGACGACCTTCAACAATGATCAAGAATACTCACGGCAGCTCCTAAAATCAAGAGACACAGTACCACGCCAAGGAAGAAACCGTAGTGATGGTAGCACTGCCACCAGAAGGGGAGGCTTGGGAGGACAGGCCTGGGGAGTAAGGAGGAGGAGCAGACCTGCTGCGTTTACTCTAACATGCCTTGCTTTTCTCCCCCAAAGTCCTTGAAAACCAGATATGCACTGTGCTAGTAAATGTAATAACTAAAATGTCAAGTTTCACCACTAAGAGCTAGACATGAAAATGCAGCCTTGTATTTGGTAAACCAAAGAAAGTGATGTATTTTTATTAAAGTACAACAGTTGTGGATGGTAAACAATGGAATGAAAGGATGAAATTGTCACTAGAATGACCCTGTGAATCACCATATGAAGACCTGCCCCTTCCATCAATGCTTCCCCAAACCCTGATTTTTTTCACCTGCTTAATTCCTACCAGCTGTTCCAGAAATCAGTAACTTTGGAGGAGAGACCACTTTAAGCACACATAAAGCTTAACTCTCAGAAAAACCAGATCTCTGTCTCACTAAATCCCTTGAAGGCCTCACAATACTACAAATAATAGCTGTCAAAGAGTATTAGCTTCCCTACTGCTGGTGCACAATACATGATACCCACAACTTAATGGAGACACTTTTTTTTTTTGGGGGGGGGTGGTTCATGTTTTAAAGGGATTTGGTCTATAAGCAGCTATTTCCAAGGCAGAAACCTCACTGTGGCAGAGCAACAATGCTCAGTTTAGGATACCCCAAATCAGGGAAAACAGTGCCATGGAGACAAGACCAGGACCAGGCATACAGTGTAAGCCTACATTTCTATCCTACTTTTATCTATGGGACAATTACACTACAACAATTCCATGGCAAAAGACATGGATATTCTCAATAGGTTGTGTCTTTTAATTATCAAATCTATAGACAGCATAATTTGGTCCATATACAGCATGACTCAATTCCAGGTAAAGAATAGTAGAATATCTTCATATTAGTAAAGTATGAAACCTAGTTTATTCCAGTAATGATGAGAAAAGTAAATTTAATTTTTATAAAGAACATCAACCTCCTACATAATCAGGAGGAAGACAACTGAAGTTTGATAGCCAGAGAATGCAAAAATATAAAATAAAATCCAAAAGAAGTCCATATGATGTTAGTGTTAAGGGCAAAACAATCCACATTACTATCCCATGACAGTATAGCAATGTGTATTTGCATCATTACATATAAGAGAAATGGCACAGCCCACAGGAGAGGTAAAACTCTACCAGAAAGGGCAATACCTAATACTTGACATACCAATGCTATTTCCAGGTCATGCTTATTAAACCCAGAGTAAAAGTGGTCTATTGATCTGTTTACAGCATTCTGCAGACAAGGATTAAAACTGCTGTTTTGTTCTGACACATGAGAAACAACTATGCAATGTACATAGTCCATTCTCTGGTATATGCAAGATTCTCAGCTAAAAAAGTTCCCTGAGTTTATGCACTTGAGCCTCCTGCATTCTAGTTCAAAAATAGATCTGAAAACCCTTTAAGAACATCCACTGAAAATCCTCAAAAATAAATTTAATTTTTAAAAAGATAAGCACACTATTAAACATTAGATGTTTATATCAAGAGGTCTTCTATAAAAGTAAATACATGCTCATTTCTCACACATGGAGTTGACTCCAACTTAACAATGATATACAAAGGGAAGGAAAAGCAGGAAAGAAAAAAAGATGAAACCAACAAGGGAACAAAGAGTGAAAGAGAATAGAATGGCACACTCATCCGAAGAGTGGAGACAAGTTCAAGAATTAAGTCTAACATGGAGTAAAAGACCCCATAAGGATTTGCTAAGAGCTGCAATGCCCCCAGATGCTCTGAGTCCAAGGACTGCCACTACTGCTGAACACACTTCCAAAGCTCTCATGATTCTCTTGGCGAACCAGTAGAAATCCCAGGTGCCATCCTCTCAGCTGCCAGCCTCCTATAGACAAGCAGCAACAAGTCTACCGATACCATGTCATCCTGGTATGGGGCCGGTTTTCCCAGAAATGGCTCCAACAAAATCCCCAGTGTACTCTCTCACTGTCTCAAAATAAACACACAAAGACACTCAAAACTGCTCCTGCTACATCTTCTGGTCTTGGTACATCTTGCTGCTATGCACTTCTTTCAAAGAATAGCTCTTGTGGCTAACAGTTTAACTCCAGTTGTTTTTTACCCAGCACTGGGTAAAAAAAGCCTCTGTATACTAAGTAAGACATTATTCCAACTTGGTCATCACTCACTGGTCTCTGGTAACTGTCCCTCCTCCTCTGAAAAGTCTCCCTGGTACTGCAGTTACAGCCACCTCCTCCCCCTCTACCTACCTCTTAATTATTGGACAGGCAGCTTGGAGACATCTTCCCTAGGTTTCTCTCTAGGACAGCACAAAAATTCAATTGCCATGTTAGCCAGGTAGACTTCAAAGTTTCTCATTGACATTTTGCTAAACTGCTACGTTGGGCAACACAAACTATACTGAAAAATTCTGAACTGTAAATATCTTACTGAATGGCAAAAAATTAATTTGGAATGGGTTGGAATCCTTAGGAAATAAAAAGTCTATGACTACATATCACAGAAATTCTATATCATTTAAATCTATGTATTATGACCACAAATATACTGTAAGTAATATCTGAAATATTTGCTGTACAAAGAGTGACTATTTCATCTTGAAAACTCCTTTAACTGTGCAGGCACAGATCAAAGAAAACTTATTAAATGAAGAGAATTCTTGATAAAGAATAAGTGATAAACAGTGACATATGTGCACCCATGTTTATAGCAGCTCAGTTTATGACAGTTAAATTTTGGAAACAACACAAATGCCCATAAACTGGAGACTGGATAAAGATGTGTGTGTGTGTTTTAAATACAGTATTACTCTGCCACAAAGAGTAAGTTTGAGTCATTTATACTCAGATGGACATATTTTGAGTACATACTCATAAGAGAAATAAACAGGTCACAGATGTGTAAATACTCTTATCTTTTCTCTGGTATGAGAAATAAAAGATATACATTCTAAAATGTAGCATGGATATTGTGAAATGGAATATATTCAAAAGGAAAAAGGGGGTAGTGTTAAGTAAAGAAGGGAAAGAAAATATTTGATGATTAAAAAAGGAAACAAAGTTTATGTATATAGGTGGTGGAGCTTATAAGGTGGGCAGGGGAATAGGAAAACATATGAATTGAATTGTGTCATGTACTGGTACATATTCTCAATGTTGAGTGTGATCACGATGAGTACATAAAAGATAACTAAATCAATTGAAAAAAGAATAAGTGATAAAATTCCATATAACAAAAATTTTATGCCAAGAATGGGAAAAACATGCAATGACATCAAAATTAATATAATGTACAATAAACATGTAATAAAAATGTTACTCTTACAACATAAAAGAAACTGTTTGAGTTAAGACTTTATGTATTAGAAGGAACCTGCAAATATATTTTATTAAAGCCCAATACTGCACATAACAAACATATTTAGAGAAAAAAGTGTTCTTACCTTTAACATACATGTATACATAGAAATAAGCTCATGTATATCACAGGAGCAATATACATTGACAAAAGTTGTGCTTGACAAATGTCAAAATTAAGCCAAAAAGTGCTGCTAGACTTTTATTTTTTCTTCCTGACTCTGAGTTTTTAAAAATGCAGAAAATTACCACAGTAACAGAGAAGGGAACACAGACACACATCAACCAAGCTGCTTGTCAGTATTAGGACCTGATTTTACAAACAGGTTTATTAATCCGCTTCTGCCAAGGGCACACGTTGTCAAGGTGCAGGAGAAACAGTCTCCCAGACAGGGCTGGGCTGGCTGTCACTGCTGAGAGCAGTGAGATATTCTTCCACATCCGACGTTACTGCAGGAGGAGCTTCACCACTTGCCTCCTCTTGTCTAGGTGAAAGGCTTTCAGATAGTTCATCCACCATTAGAGCTTGCAAAGAGTCTATTCCATCTTCAACATCCACTTGAATCCCCAAAGCTTTAAGAATGTCACATTTGCATATGGGGCATGTGCCATGGGCTAGAATCCAAGGGTCAATGCAATTCTTGTGGAAAACATGCTTGCAAGTCAGAATGCGAACTGTATCATTAACCTTATAGGGTTCAAAGCAAACTACGCAGCTATCTCCACTTTCATTTAATTCTTCATCCCCTTCCTTCAACACCCGAATTTGGAGGTGGGCAAAAGCTTTTCTAATATCTGCCGCCAACTGCTGCCATCTCCTGTTCTGACTCCTTGACAGCCAAAGTCTATGAATGTGATAAAACACAAAATATGTTAATATAGCAGTTGTGATGATGATGAAAGAGATGAAGTAGTGGTTCATCCAGATGAAGTATTTTCTCCCCACCTCAACTGTGACTGTAACAGGAACTCCCTCTTGAATTAAATGCAAAATTTCCATTCCTATTAAGTTGCTAATCATAACTACAACGATGTCTTCAAATGGCTGATAAGACATAGGGAAGATCTGATTGCCGCTTCCAGGAAGGTTATAGATGATCACTCCACGGGCTCCATTCTCAGTTGCCATCTTAATTTTCTGTGTGAAGTTACAACCGCCCCGTTCAATAAGTGCAAGCCATGTCTCTAAGTTCCTCGATTTGCTGAAACTGGTATTAGGACTACACGCATTTTTAGTTTTGCCATCTGGAGGTATTAGAACTCCCGTCACACTCTTCAAAGCAGAGCTTCTTCCAAATACTCCAGTTCCCCCCAATACTACCAATACTCGATTCTCAACATGAAATGATATGTTCAGATAAGCACTCCAAACTGCACTGGATCTGCAACAATTCAGACTAATAAGCCAAAGAAAACTGAATTTCATAAGCCAGGAAGATGAGGCTTTTTGTCCATTGCTGGTCTTAAAGAGTTTCATCTCTCTCTTCACTTAATAATTTGAGAACTAACCCAAGAAAAAGATGTTGCTTCTGCATCTGCTGACAATCAATTTAAAACACAGAAAAAAAAAAGGATGTTATGAGATGCTTCTGGGGAGAAAATAAGGTCCACTGTCTCCCAGCATACTTTTGTAAGAAATTCTTAAAGACATCTTGAGTTTCAGAGGTTTCACTTAAGAGAGAGAAACTTTACACTGGAAAAAATTTCCAGTCTCATCATTGTAACTTCAGATACCACCTACTATTGCATGGTGTTATTATGACATAATAGAGCAACCAGCCAATTAGAGATGAACTTAGATCAAACTATAAATTCATTAGCTTAAATGTTTCCAATGTTATTATAGGTGGTTTCTGTGCTATTTGAAAATGGATTCAATTACTGAGCCACATAATATTGCTTCGGTAACAAGAGAATAAAATGTATGTAATATATACATTTTAAAACTCTGAAAGCATACGAAAGAATACTACACAACTGTCATTTTTCTTCAAAGAAAATAATTCAACACATGAGAAGTTCTTTTAAAAAATGAATGACAATTAAACTGGGCATGGTGTCTCATGCCTGCAATCCTAGAGGGAGGCAGAGACAGGATTGCTGAGTTTGATGTTTGTCTAGGCTACATAGTGAGTTCAGGACCAGCCTGAACTACAAAGCAAGATGCTTTCTAAAAAAAAAGAATGACAAAGATTAGTATTTTGATCAAGTGTTAGGTAAGAGTGGTGAATCTGGTGATACTAATTTTACATCACATGATCACTGTCAACTATTATGTAAACCACTGTACTATATTTAATACAAGCTTGATCAGAAGTTTATTGAGTTTTGTTCTGTTTTGATTTTTAAATAAGGGCATCCTACTCAATCTACTTCTATTTCAACTTCTTACCCTTACACTGACCATATGTATATATGACATGAGTAAAAACAGAGACACTAGTATCTAGGGAAGCTCTTTTGTGCAGACCCTGACAACTGTTATCAATATAATGAAACCATATTTTGATGGACTAGGAGATAAAAGTGAAGGAGGAAAGATTAAATTCAGTAGTACCAGTTGAGTACAATTCATTTTAAAAGGGAGCTATTCATTTCAAAAAGAAAAACTGCAAGGTCCATACTCAGAGATGACCACTGAGAGCAACAATGTTTAAATTGAAGGCCATAACTTGATTCCTAAAAAAAATTTTGTTCAAAAATCAACACATATTCCTAATGGAAGGCCCAGCATACACTGTTCTCCTTACACTTTTGCTACCCTGATGTCAATGTATGACATGGCTTTCAGCCAGACAATGGTTTGTAAACTAACACGGGCAGCCACAGCTGCTGCCACATGTTTTCTTTGTGGTACATTCCAGTGGCTGTTAGCAGCTCTAAAACAAAAACCCACATGTAAATGGCCCTCTGTGTAGGAGATAGTTTTAGTTGGGCCTCAACAAGCATCAACTAGAAAAGAGAAAGAGGCAAAATATGGTAATTTTAACACATGTCAACCAACAGGATGGCAACTAGAAGCAAAAAAAAACCCCAAAAACAAAAAGAAAAAAAACAAGTGCTCTATAGATCCAACAAAATGTGGCACAAATAAGACAGAATAGTTACTGGTACATTTTCTGTAAAGCCACTAATTTTATTTCTTTTTTTTTTTTTTTTTTGAGACAGGGTCTCACTTTGTAGCTCAGGCTGGCCCTGAGCTCACTATGTACCCCAGGCAAGCCTCAAACTCAGCAATCCTCCTGTCTCTGCTCCCGAGTGCTGGGATGACAGGCGCGAGCCACCGCGCCCGGCTAATTTTATTTCATTTTTATACCAGTCACTATTTTTTAAAAAGTAGAGTCCATACTGTGCAGGCTCACAAAGCAACCTCTAAAAGTGACATCAAAATGTTAGCATATTGTCCAAAAAGAGCTTTTCAATGTTATACAGGTATTTATTCATCAACTAGAAAAGAGAAAGAGGCAAAATATGGCAAAAATACAATATGAAAAGGCAACTGAGAAAAATTTCAGCTTTGCTTGTCACACAAATCCTAAGCCAAGAAATAGTCGCTGGTATTTGGAGAAGAAAGAAAAAAGTATCCATTAGGGACACTATCAGAAGGAAAAGCTATTGCCTTAACCGATTCACTGTGTTAGGTTTAAAGAGCTTGGACAAAAGAGGTGAATTTTTGCATTGCTGTTCTGAGGCCCGAAATAACTTAAGGGTTTAAGTTACTCAACCAAAATATCACATAAAATAATTATTTAGAATATATTATTCACCAAGTCAATACCTAGGAAAAGTAAACTTTCTAGATATTAATAAAATTATCTGACCAGGAAAAATTAAATATGAAGTTTAATTACCAGAGAGATATGTTACAAAAGACAAAAGACTTAAGCAAATCAGGAAAGGAAGAACAAAAATTATTATTTTAAAAGAGGAAATTAAAAATATAAACAATTAGAAGTTATTAGAAAGACAACAGCCCAAATATCTGGGAATGAAATGGAGTTTTATTTTTACAACACAGAAATTCTCCTTCTTTAGTTCTTGGTAGAGATGGTTTGACACTTTCAGTCCAAAAAAGTGAGGTAGGAGAATTCATCTAATCTCAGTCTTTGGAAAGGTTTGGCTACATCTCCAGAAGGTTCTCTGGGCTTAAGTTTTCAGAATGTCACACTTGCACATGGGGCATGTTCTATGGGCTAAAAGCCAGGGATCAACACATGTCTTATGGAAAAAATGTTTGCAAGTTAAAATACGCACTACATCTTGTGGCTTGTATGCATCAAAACAAATGACACAGCTGTCTCCGTTCGTATCTAGCTCTTTATCCCCATTTTTAAGCACTCGAAGCTTAAGCTGACCGACAGCTTTCTTCATAACAGCCTTAACCCGCGTTTGTCTCCTGGTGGAAGAAGTAGACATGCCACATCTCCAGGCACAGTACAAGAAGAGGTAAACAACTGTGGCTGATAGAAAAGTAAGCAAAAATATGACATACTGGCTCCGCCAAGACATGTGTATACTCCCCACTTCGATGATAATTGTCACATGGACTCCTTTCTGAATCAAGTGCAATAGTTCCATACCTTTTAGGTTGCCTATCATCACAGCCACTATGTTTTCTGTTCCCTGGTGAGACATAGGAAATACTTTGTTGCCAGTACCTGGATAGTTATAAATGATCACCCCATTTGCTCCTTTCTCTGCTGCCACATTGATTTTATGTGTAAAAGTACAGCCTCCTCTTTCAATGAGGGCCAGCCAGGAGTCTGCCCATTCAGGTTTGCTGAAATTGGTCAATGGATTACAAGCATTCTGATTCCAACCTTCGGGAAGAACAACAGCACCAGATACTCTTTCCAGAGGAGAATGGTTCCCAAACACTCCAGTTTCTCCTAGTTCTGATATAATCTGATTTCCCACGTAGAATGTTATGTTCAGATGAGCTCCCCATATCGCTTTTCCTCTGGAGTCAGGAAGGCTGAGTAGCAGGAAGAGACTAAGTCTCAGCAGCCGAGATGAAACAGAACTAGGAGTTGAAGGATTAAGTCTCACTGTGTTCATATTTGCATCTGCCTAGTAACTAATGGACATGAAAACCAAAATGACATCAGTTGTAAAAGAAACTAAAGAAGCTAGATAGCTTAAATTATTGGCAGTAGATGGCTAAAGCAAATAAACAGAAAAGGTCTGTGTGGATCAAAGATACGGACCTTCTCCTGGCATTTCTGTCTTTGGTATATTATCTTTCTTATGATGAAACAAGAGAGCAGGAGTTGTTACTACAATGCACTCAAAATTATGACTTCTTAATGAGGAAATTGTGACATCAGAGGCAGTTCAACCAATCCAGGAGTTTATAGCAATGCCCTATATAATGAAATCTTATTCACCAAAAAGCTACTAAATAATGAGTCAAGATAAATATACATACATAAATGTGAACTCTAAAGCAGTAAGTAGCTATTAAAAAAAAAGCCTTGAGTTTTCTTTTTCTACATATGAATGGACTAAAAAAGTACCTAACCATTTTACACCCTACCCCAACCCTGTCTTCAGCAAAGACAAAAGTGATTCATGCATTAGTGCCATATCAGACCAGGTGCTAGGTCTCAAACATAGGTCCTTCTCTATTGATCTGTCATTCTGGAGGAAATGGGAACAAACGTTAGATAAGATGTAAAGCCTCAGTAGCCCTGAAAATTCAACATGATGAAAATGAATTACAAACTCATAAGTCTGCCTTATAAGCACAGGCAACTTTATTCACTGAAATAGTTGCTGAGGACCTACTATGTGCTGCAAATAAATACTAAGTGTGAAGCTAATACTGGAACAAAAACTACATATGACCCTACTCAGAGCTTATGCTATGAGGGTAAATTTAAACTTATCAATATATACATCTCACCCAAAATTTCTGAACAGAAAGTACAAAATGTCAACAGGCAGCATAAAGGGAAAGAGGGTACAAATTTAGCTTGGGGGATCAGCAAATACCTATCTAAGAAAGTAGTATCTAGTTGGACACTTGCAAGATAAACAAGGTACAAAATAAAAAGTATGGATCTGAGACAAGAAATTAGCAGCTTCTAGATTCTGTGATAGGAGCATGGCAAGTTAAAGGATCTGAAGAAAAGGAGCTTAGCAAAGAGAGGACAGATGATGAGAGTGGAAATGCAAAGATTAATCACAGTAGCAGGATTTTAAATGTTAGACTGAGGCCTCTAGAGGATGCTGTCCTCAGGACTAGAGAAACACATGATAGCGTTCTCAACCTGGAAAGGGACTTAAATATGGTTCAAACTGCTTATTAGCTTTGATTTAAAACCTCACCTGGAGTCTGTATCTTAGTCAACATAGCGCCAACATCCATTCGAACAATTAGCTACTGTGCAGAGGTCTATCCATTGGTACCAGCCATGCTCCATGCTCTGAGGAGCTGAAAAGAGAGGCTCTATTTGCTCCTGTGCAAAACACTCAAACATTTAAGTAAGACACAATCATAGTGGGAAATTTGTGACAGAAAGCATTTCTTCTAGTCTGTGCCCCATATTTTAGTTAATATTTACTTTTAAAAATAAAATGAAAACTGGTCAAATTTCCCTGTGCCTACATGTTTACTTAGGTATGATTTACTTCACATCTAAATTGTCCTTACAGAAAGACTCTTGCCATGTTCAAATGGAATGTCAATTCCCACTTGACACTCTGTTAACATTAACAAAGTGCAACATAAGAATACAATTTAACATCATCATACTAGGAACTACTGAATAATCTGTGATTTCATCCTTTGGGGATGAAAGTAAAAAGACAATGTGATTCTAATATTGTTTTGTTGTTGTTGTTTTACTGAGTTTTTTGAAGGGTGAAGAATTTAAATCATAGCTGTATTCTGGGTCAAGACATATGATGAGAGAGTTTAAGATTCAACTGAAGGGAACAATTTGTAGGACATTAGTAACTCATACTTTTTTCACAAAAAAGTGAAGCAACTAAGGCAGTGATAACTAGAACCTCCCCTCTACTTTTGACCCAGTTTTAGGACAAAATGTTCCTTAAGAAACAGTTTTCTACCTGTAATATGGTGGCTCTGAAGGGGAGCTAATTTTGTCTATTAGGGGACAATTAGCTATTTATGGAGATATTTCTATTCATCACAACTGACGAGAACTACTAGCACACAGCAGACAGAGGCCAAGGAAGTGGGTAAATAAAACACCCAGAGCAGTCCCACAGGATAAAGGTGTAGCTGGCTCCAAATGTCAGTAATATACAAGAAAGGCTGTTCTAATGGAACAGACTTGGGAAAAAGGAACTATTCCAAATTTCACCCATCCTTTTTGGAATATAAAGTCTAAGTTGTTATCATGCAATAAACAGATAATTTTCAATACACTTCTCAAAAATGACACTTTTAGTCAGGCGTGGTGGCTCATGCCTGTAATCCCAGCACTCAGGAGGCAGGGACAGAAGGATTGCTGAGTTCGAGGCTGCCTGGGCTACATAGTCAGCTCAGGGCCAGCCTGAGCTACAAAGTGAGACCCTGTCTCAAAAAAAAAAAAAAAAAATGACACTTTTAATGTACCTAAATTTCCCAAGTTTTTTGGAATAGAAAAAGAGATCTATTGAAGCAACCAATTAATCCCAGGGGACTACCATTTACATCTATTTTACCAGAGCTAGACACAAGAATCTTCTAAGGTCAGAATAGCTATGTGGGGAAAAAAAGTAACAAGGAATCATTTTCCACAAATAACACACTTCCCTTCATGTCCCTTTAGCTAGAATTACTTCACAAACCCATGTGAAATGAAATTCCTCAAAATTGGGGTGCTATCACTATAGTTATCATGTTTTTCCCCATTGGGGAGATGGCTTTTCCCAGCTAAACGCACAACCAAAGGAAAGCTTGACATTATCAATGCCTTACCAACAAGAGAGAAAGACCATGAGCTGGAAAATTAGAAGGTAAATCAAATGATAAATGCATGCTCTAAATTTCAGGATATAATGAAAAGAATACTTCATGAATAGACACAACAAGTACGTCATATGTGCTATGCATGAGATGTTGACATGAGTAAGAGTTTATTATGGGATCAGACGCAACATAGTTCTGTCTTTAAGAATTACCTCAGTAGGGGGAAAAATCATATGCAAACTGAGAGAATACTTTTATATACTATTTTTCAGATTGCTTTTTAAATTTCGAGACCACTGTAAATATCTATGTATTAAGGATAAAATTTCACTGATTTCTACTCTATCTGCTTCCTGACCTGTACTACTAAAAACACTTATATTTCCAGACACCTCCACTCTGTTAAGAAAAAAATAACTAAATAAAGGCTCACTGCACTTAGATAGCATCTCTAAATTGTAGGGAAAACTGAAGAAGCTTCATCAAATTACTAAAGTCACAGTATCCTGGGTTATGACATGAAAATTCTCTAGCCCCCTACAAAAACGCATTTATATTGCATTGAAGCTCAAAAGTGATAACTATATAGGATTTCTGCAAAGAATTACATGCATCCTAATGGGATTTACAGACAACAGAACAGTGATTGAAGGTAGTTTACTGAGAGAAACAAAAAGCAAATAATGCCAGTAATAGATATTTTCTGAAAGCTGGAAGCTTTACTTCTACAGTAAAACTTTACTTTCAAATTACATTTGTATAAAAACTAGTAAATCTCGGACGCCACCCCACCCCAGAGCTGCATCGATAGGACTCAGATCACAGACCCCAGACACCATTCCCTGCGCAGAGGACTGCAGCCTGCCTATCAGCCCCCACTCCACCCCACAGCTGCATTGTGACGACACAGGCACGAGAGGAGCCTGGAACCACGCTAAGAGATCAGGCAAGATAAAAAATAAACAAGGGAATCTAGCTTCTGTTCTGCCATCTACTTCTAGATCCCTCTATTCACCGCTTGTCCCCACACCCTCTCCTATCTTCTTGTCAGAACCAATACCCAGATGTAAAAGACTCACAGGCTGCCCCATCTCTTCTCCTGTACTATTATAAGGAGGTGTGCAAAGCCTCCAGCGATCTTACAGCATACAGTTGGTACTGTTTTATATATGCCCTTTTATCCTCTATTACCCGCTGGCATATATGAGGCTCTCAAGTCTAGGTGATCTTTTTGAGACAGGGTCTCACTTTGTAGTTCAGGCTGGCCCTGAGCTCACTATGTAGCCCAGGCAAGCCTCGAACTCAGCAATCCTCCTGTCTCTGCCTCCCGAGTGCTGGGATTACAGGCGTGAGCCACCACACCCAGCAAGTCTAGTTGATCCTAATAAATCTGTTAAGCCTATTTAATTCTCCTTCTGTCTTCCTACCTCCCTGATTCCCCAGTGACCTTTTAGTCCCAAAAGATTCTGGGGGTACATTTAGGACCTACATGTTGTATACACATTGCTGATTAATTCTAAATTATGGCATATGGAAATAGAGATAACTCATGAACTCAAAGTCTTCAGAATAGAAATTAACAGAACTTTGCATTTTATTTACTGTGTTTAATACTAACATTGGCACTGATTGTATTATGGTAACAAAGATGATGTGATTGTTCTGCTCAAATACCTCCCGTGATATGTAAGAACTGAGAACTCTCAAGGGTCATCAGAGATTCAAAGAGGACAACCAAGGAAGGTGCCACTTCCAAAAGGCCCCAGATAATAAAAAGAAAGAGACCTGCAACAAACATTGCCATATCATCAGGCAAAGAATTAAACAAATAGCATTAGTAACAACAAAAGAGTAGAAATGAGAAAATATACAAAACACCAGACATAAAGATCACCACCAGAGAAAAGGAAAATAGAGCAAACTGAAACTCAAACACCACAACTCTTTGAGATGGTAACTAAAGCAGATCTAGTAAAATGGAAATGAGAACTCATCTCTGAGATCAAAACAGACACTGTCCACAGGGAAAGATAATCAATAAAGAAGAGATTAATGAGATGATACAATGCAAGACAGCAGAAGCAATGGAACATTTTAAACAGCATCAAGCAGAGCCGCAGGTGATGATGAAGGAGAACGAAAGCTTGCAAAGTACGATGAATGAAGAACAGAACCAAATCTCGGACCTAGAGGACACTATAGCAACCAATGAGCAGGAAAGACATAATTTATGGAAACAGGCAAGGGACCATGAGAAATCAATCCAATAGCTTCTGGATGACTTAAAGAAAAAAAGCATAAGACTGATTGGAGTCACTGAGGAAGCAAGAGACAGTGCAAAAGATATAAAAAAAAAACTGTTGTCAGGGACAGAGATTTAGCTCAGTGGTTGCAGCACCTGCCTCACAAGTGTAAGGCCCTGAGTTCGATCCCAGTAACCACATACAATGCTGGGCGTGGTGACTCACTCCTGTAATCTCAGCACTCAGGAGGCAGAGACAGGAGGATTGCTGAGTTCGAGGCTTGCCTGGGCTACATAGTGAGCTGAGCGCCAGCCTGAACTATGAACTACAAAGTGAGACCCTGTCTCAAAACAAACAAACAACCAAACAAACAAAAACAACTGTTTTCAGAGATAACGGCAGAAAACTTCACAGGAAAAGAAATGAACATGCAGATAAAAGAGGCCTAAAGGACTCCAAAATGCCGTGACATAAAAATATCTACACCTAGACATATAATTATCAAGGTTCCAGATACACAACACAAGAATGAAATACTGAAAGCAGTGAGAGAAAGGAACAAAATCACCTACAAAGGGAGGCCAATTAGGATCACAGCAGACTTTTCAACACAGTCAACGCAAGGAGAGCCTGGAGGGAAGTACTTCAAGCATTGCAGGAAAACAACTTCCAGCCTAGACTGTTGTATCCTGCAAAACTATCTTTCAGAATAGATGGGGAAATAAGATACTTCCATGATAAAGAACACCTGAAAAACTTCACCAATACGAAACCTGCACTCCAAAACATTCTAAAGAACACCTTGGAAAAAAACACAAAAAATTCCATACCCGTAAGACCCAGAAGAGTGAACTCACTGAGGCAAACAAGAAACTAAATAGAAAAGGGGAAAAGCAAGGAAGAAAATAACCAAGAACAGGGAAACATGGCAGCTCTGAATATGTCCATATCAGTTATAACCATTAATGTCAATGGACTCAATGGGCCAATTAAATGACACAGACTAGCAGACTAGATCAAGAAGCAAGATCCTGCTCATGCCTGTAATCCCAGCACTCGGGAGGCAGAGACAGGAGGATTGCTGAGTTCGAGGCTTGCCTGGGCTACATAGTGAGCTCAGA